>CAUYRT010074611.1:0-39230 GCA_963574885.1 Lepilemur ruficaudatus | reverse complement strand
ACCTAATCTGATTTAAAGAAAGTAATATATACTGTCTTGCACGTTCAAGTTTATGGAGCAAAATTCACACCCATCACCCAATGTTTGTTTCTGTTAACTTTTCTTTTTTCTTTTTTGAGACAGAGTCTCACTCTGTTGCCCGGGCTATAGAGTGGCGTGGCATCAGCCTAGCTCACAGCAACCTCAAACTCTTGGGCTCAAGTGATCCTCCTGCCTCAGCCTCCCGAGTAGCTGGGACTACAGGCACTCGCCACCATGCCGTGCTAATTTTTCTGTTTTTGGTAGAGACGGGGTCTCGCTCTTGCTCAGGCTGGTCTCAAATTCCTGAGCTCAAACAATCCACCCACCTCAGCCTCCCAGCAAAGTTATTTTTTAAAAATGTATATTTCAGTAATGAAAGTAATTTTTAATAGTGATGTGCTTAAGAGCTATGAGCTGAAAGCGATAGAAACATCACCAAGGAAATCCCGAACTGCACATTAAAACCAAACCTCAATGAAAGGACTCCTAGAAGATCAAATCGCAGCGTAGTTTGCAACCTGTAAAGTGAACAGAAACCTTTCTTTTTTTTCCTCAGCATCATCCGATGTTTTATTTATTAAATAATGTTTTAATAATGTTTAAATAATGTTTTATTTTATTTTTAAATTTTATTTCAAGGTATTATGAGGATACAAACACAGAAACCCTTTCTGTGGGACGGGTGGATGGCCACTTGGCGAAACAGTTTGCAAGCTCCTGAGCTGCCCGCGTGGTTGGTTTTCCCTTGAGCCCTAGTGTGTGTCGCCCTCAGGTATGAGGAAATTATAACGATAATAGTCTTACGATGCAAATTTGCTTCCTAATAAATGAATTTCCTACTGTCCAATATATATGGGGAAAACTGGTGTGGCCACGCTGCTCTCTGGGCCTCCACTTCCTCTCTGGAAGCAACCACCCATGGACGGTTTGGTCTGAGGCCCGCGGAGCTTGTCCTGCTGGCATCCCTTGGAGTTGAGCGCTCCTCCTTGGAGACTGTGGGTACGTGTGTGGGGCACTCCTGAGGGCAGCTGGCCATTTCCTTCTCTGCCTTTAGACGCCTATTTTCCATTTCCTTTGTCTGTATGAGTTGCAACTGAAAAAAAACAGCAACGCCCCAAAACTTTTGCCCTCTCAGCCGTCAAGGTAATATGATTAAATGGGGCAGAACTGGCCGCCAGCTACACCAATAACATCTTGAGATTTTGGTCTTTAACTGACTAGAAAACAGACTGTCCCAGAAGAGGAAAGGCTCATTTATCACATCTGCCCCGACGCAGGTGCTGACTGGGCAGTAAACAAGCTCACTGCACAGAGAGGACGGAGGAGGGCCCCGCACACCTTGCTGAAGCAGAGATTCTGCTTTTCCCACCCAGCAGTTAATCTCCTTGGCTTTGCTAGATTGCAGCAGAGACAGGACAACTCCAAAAGGGGAATACGAGGGGACTGTGAGCCCTGGAATGGAACAGAAAGCAACCTCGCAAGTAACACCTAAACATCCTGGGGTGCCCGTCTCTGCTGCCTGATGGCACTGTGGGGCCAAGGCTCGGTGGCTGCAGTGTGCGGGCCCTTGGAGGACAGGACAGGGTCCTGTTTCCTCTCTGCCTACCATGCCCCCTGCTCCTTCCGTTGCTCTCTGCACTTTCAGGTAGAGTGCACACAGTCGTCACCTTCTATGTGCTCTGGTCCCTTTTGTCTCTGCTTAGTCTTGTCCCCGTCTCTCCTTGTATACTAAGCTCTGCCACACTGGCTTTCCTTCTGCCCTGAATACATGAGCTGGCTCCAGCCTCGGGGGCTTCGCCTCTGCTCTCCCTCTGTCTGGATTACTCTTTCCACAGATTGTCACATGACCCCTGTCATTCAGGACACAACTCACATTACCTCTGCAGAGAGGCTTCCTGGTCCTGACCACTCGGTGGGAGCCACATGCCCCTCTCCTAGCCCCAGTCTCTGATGTGACACTCTTTTTATCTTTGTGCTAGCACTGCTTACTGCCTGAGGCTTTCCTGCTGAATATCTTGCTCGGTCCTCTCATCCTTCTGGAGGGCCGGGGCGGTGACCTCTTGTTCACTGTGGACACCCACTTCTAGAACAGTGTCTGGCACGTATTGGCAACTCAACAGCTCCCTGTTGAAAGAGGGCGTACGGCCACAAGGCTGGATGGCGTGGTTGCAGGCGAAGCAGGAAATGGAGCTGGGGCTGGACTGATCTGGGCTCTGGGCACTTCCCTCCCAGCCTCCTTCACGGCCTCCATTTGCACATCGACGGGCTCATTTTCTGACTGTTCTTCTTGCTCCTGCTCCTGGACACTGGCTCCCTCTCTGCTCCGTCTAGTTCTTGTCTCTGCTCATCAGTTCATAGCATTTCTGGGCCTACTCAGGAAATTGCCTCAGGTTCTCATTTGCTCATAGTGTCGCACTATCCGCTCTGCTACCCAGCCTGGGGACAGCTGGGAGCCTCCTGCTTACTGGGGAGGGGAGTTTAGACTTCCTTGGGGGCTGTTACTCTGCCTCCTTCAGTCACTTTACATTTCCCTTTCTGTTAAAATCAAGTTTTGAGCTTGTTGGCTATTTTCCCAGACAGGGAAGATAAAGGCAAAGCCAGGTGTGTGTGGCTCTGCTTCCTTCCATCTTATAAACTTTAGAGCATCCCTAAGTGGGGGCTTCTCTTTTACTGTCTGTATTGCTCCAAACATCTGCCAGTGACTGACATACATGGTATCTCTTAGTCTACCACCAGTGGGCCAGCATGGTCTCGTCTTGGTCATCAAGGCCACACGTCCCCTGAGCCTCCTGCCTCTTGGAGATGTGGTTGAACCAGACTCAACCCAACTTCTTTGCCCTGTGACAATCCAGAGCCCTCCTCCCCACACCACCTGCAGACTCCCATGGTTTCTGTCTGTCTTGGCAGCCTGCACCTGCAGGAGTGTGCTCCAGCCTGCTCCCACTCCGGGGGCAGAACTGTTTCTCCCCATGAAGGTCATTCACATCAAGCCCTTCAGGGTTTTTTGTTGACTTTCACTGACACTTTGGGGATCCCAGGGAGGGATGGTGCTGTTGGCAGCCTTCTCCATCTCCACCTACTTTCTTCTCCACCTACTTTATCCTTTGCTCTCTGCGCCTGTCCCCTCCACTGTTCCTTTGCAACAGAGACGTCATCCTATTTGTCTTGTACAAGATGGTTTTGATGTCTATTCAGGGGTGTGTGTGTGTGTGTGTGTGTGTGTCCCTTTTTAGATGTATGCTAATTCACCAAAAATCAACTCTCTGGAGGATCAGAGTTCAGAATTACAAAGTGGCACAGCAGAGGCTGTGCTGCGGTGTCTGTGCAGGGGCCAGTGCCAGCGTTGTGTGCCCTTCGCGTTCCAGAGGCCTCTCTGCTTGTGCGCACGCATGCCTAAGGCATACTGACGGACTCTGTGTCCACGGTTACATGGCACTGCCACATCCATGTGGCAAACTGAGAACACTGTCCATAAAGTAGAGAAAACCAGAGTGTGAGTAAAGTGGTGAAGGGAGGAGCAAAGCTGTCCTTTACACATGGAGATTTAAACAGCTCTGATGAGCAACTCCCTGCAGCGTGAACCGTACTTAAATTATTCATTGGACGTAGTTACTTAATACCTCTTTGATTTAAGTGAAGCAAGAAGACAGAAATCTTGTCCCAAGGACACAGGAGGCATCACACAACACCTGAAATCATCCCCAAAGGTCATGATTCTCATCCCCAAAGGTCATGAAACCAAACCATGGAAAAAGTCACTTATGTACGTAACTTTGTTACGATGCGGTGAAACAGCCGCGGCAGACTGCTTGAGAAAGGTTTTATAGTATTTGTGTGACAGTCTTGGGCAAATTGGTCATTCAGTGAATTAAACATTCAGCAATTTGTGTTTTGGAGAATTAACTTTCTCTGCATTGGCTTTTGGCAGATTCGTTACAGCCCACAGATTCCATCCTGAGTGGCTTATTAAGGAATTTCTTCCGAGCAAGTGCAGTGCCATCCCCCTAAAGAATTCCCGGGGATGCAATTTCTATCTACTTCTTTCAATAGCTGGCTTCCCTGCCCTTGTTTTCTGTGGCAGGTCCCAGGTTATCCCGAGCCTTAGCCTTCCAGATGAGATTTCCTTGTTGTCACCCCCTGGGGACACTGACCTCCTGACCTCTGGGGAGCTCCCCCAGCAAACCTTTTGTGTTTGCAAGGCAGCAGCCTCTCCTCTTCCTCAATGGGAGACTTGGAATTTTTGGGTGAGAATTTCACTTTTTTTAGCTGTCCCCTGCCCTAAGCTATGTGATCATATTTATTTTTTTATGGCGTGAAAGCATCTCTTTCCCAAAGTCTGGAGTGGATGCTGCCTTCGATTGGCTTCCCGTCCTTCCCTGTCAGGGAATCCAGCATGATGCTGTCACTTCTCCCCGAGGCTGCCTTCGCTTGGACTTCGCAGCCTGCTCTCTCTTGCCGGTGGGAATCAGGCAGCCTCGTCTTCATCAACACAGCCTTCGGGGCCAGCCACGCAGTCATGCGGTGCTGGGCTTCTCACGGCAGAGAATCCAGCTCCTCTGGGCTCCCCTCCCGCCCTGTCTGACCCTGAGCCATTTAGAGGACCTTGCTGGGCAAGTCTTTGATGGAGAGCTCCGCCTGGGGGACCCTGCTACGGGGCGGCAGCTTTGTCCCTCTCCTCTGTCCTCCATGCAGCTGCCTACCTTTTGGAACACAGTGCCACCCTTGCTCCTCTGTCAGACCTGCCCTTTACAGCCATATCGGGCTTCCACTGCGACGCTCCCACTGTTCAGTGCTGACCCACTGAGTTTTACTGATGAATAGAATGCCTTTTTAAAAAAAATCCTGCCTATAATTTTTCTCCACTTCATTCAATATTTATTGACTGCTGACTGTGCCCAGCACTGTGCTTCATGCTGTGAGAGACACAAAGCGGATGAGCTGGACTCAGCCCAGAGAGACATGGCGCCCCTGTGGGGACACGGGGTTAACGCAGAAGGGACTCCAGGGTGCACAGAGCAGGAATCAAAAAAGAGCCATAGGCAGAGGTGTAGTAAACATTGAGGTTTAGGGAAAATACAGCTTGGAGGGCCCGGGGAGGCCTGGCTGGGGGAGGGCGATTGGATCCAAACGGGGCCTGGAATGATGGGAAGGATTTGGCCAAACCAAAGAGGAGGAGCAGCATTAAGCAGGAATGGGGAGGACGGCAGGAGCAGCTTGCAGAGGCAGGAACGGGTGTGTCAGGCCGACGGGAAGGACTGGTCGCAAAGCAGTTTGGCCCCTTGCAAGTTGCTCTTCACAATTGTTTGGCAAAATTGAATGATGATTTTGTTGAAAATATATGCCATTACTTTTCGCAATTTTTGGTAACATTTGAACATAATCAGGGTAGTATTGCAACAATTTGTGTGTCCCTGAGAATTTCTTGATACTTTTTGGATTTTATTTTTTCTTTCATTTTGTTCTTTGTATTTCAAGTTAATCTTCAGCCATTTATTCCCTCTATTATGCTCTTTATATCAGGGACAATTTGGATCACCGTGAACGTGCAACAGGATGAGCGGGAAAAATCTATGAGACAAAAATGGATGCACATCTCCGTGTGGGGAGAGGTCAAGAAGGATTCACACCAAGGTGCTTTGCTGATTGCCTTGGAGTGGGTGGAATTATGAGCATGCTGTATCTTTCTCTTTCTGCCTGTCTGTATTTTCACATTTCTGTCATACCAATTGACGGCATTTGTAAAGGGGAAACAACAAGAAGAAGAAACCCAATCAGTGAAAGAAATTGCAAAAGAAAATTATCTGAAATTTCTCAGGGTTGTCATAACTCAACCTGTTATGGTTGAGGAAACTCAACAGGAAACTCATCCTGTTTCTCAGGATTGTCATAATGTTTTGAATTAATTTAAAGCCAGTTGTGTCTGCTCTGCTGCTTTGGCCACGCTTTCGGTTTTGCCCACTTTTGCAGGATGTGAAACTTGCGTTCTGGCCAGTTTGCTTTTAGCCACCTTGTTTTCTGCCCGGTCACTAGGGGTGTGATGGACGGCCAGGGCAGGCAGCCAGGCATGGGCAGAGCTGGCGGCCACCTCTGTGCTGCCATTTGAAGGGTGCTGAGCCTTTTCTGTCCAGTCACAGCAGGACTCAACCTTGACACACATCAGAATCACTAGGGGAGATTTCAGCACCTACAGGTGCCCAGACATTCTGATCCACTAGTATTTTTAAAAAGCCACCCAGAGGATTCCAATAGGTAGCCAGGGATTAAATCCACTGACCTAATTCTCTTCTGGCCCACTCTTCAACTCCTCCACTGGAGCAAACCATTCTGCTTTCTCTAGGGTGTGTTTCTCAGAGTGTGCTGCAGAGACCTGTGCAGAGGATCACCTGGGAAGCCTACCCAACAGGCAGGTCCCTGGGCCCTACTCCAGATCCACTGAATCAAAATCTCTGGGTATTAGACTGAAAAATCTGAACTTTAATAAGTTCTTCAGCAATACCTTTGAGCTATTTTTGAAAATTTGAGAACTTACTATAGTCTCATATAGTCTTGTATCTTTTTTTTTTTCTTGAGACAGGGTCTTGCTCTGTCACCCAGGCTGGAGTGCAGTGGCTGAATCGTAGCTCACTGCAGCCTCCAGCTCCTGGGTTCAAGTGATCCTCCTGCCTCAGCCTGAGTAGCTGGGTCTATAGGCAGGTGCCACCATGCCTGGTTATTTAAAAAATTTTTTTGTAAAGGTGGGGTCTTGCTTGTTGCCTAGGCTGGTCTTGAGTCTTGTTTCTTTAACTGGCTTTTTCTTCGTGTCCGCTCTCACTTCATTTCTACATAGCACATTGACATTGTCGGTACTTAAAAGGACTAGCAATTCCAAAGCCCAATTTTACATCTCGTAATCATTTTTTTTTACTACTTTTCTTCTTGAAACAGATTATAACATAATACAAAACTCTGTGTAAATTGGGTAGAAAAATATATTTTTAGATAAATGTGTCTACTTGATAATTGAGGCCATAATAGATACATATTTCTCCATTATAAAAGTAACATATACTTAATATAAAAAATTAGAAATACAGAAAAGGAGAAATTGGAATAATAAATTGCTGACATTCCCACAACTCCAAGACAACTGTCTACAATTCCGTGCATTTGTTTTTAGTCTTTCTTTTTTTTTAATATATAGGACTTATTTTTTTTTTAAAAAATCATGATCCTGCTGTTGTGGAAATTGGGCATTATAAGCTTTATTTTTATAGATCAGTTGCAGTTGTTAGAGGTAATCTATGTTTATATTTAATAAGAAGCTTTGTGAACTTTTGCCGTTGTGTTGCAGCTGCTTTTCTCAATAAGGTAGGGGAATATGCACACGTCAGTTCTCATCAAAGCACAAGAAATGAAGAACCAGGTGTGGCATAGTTTTTTCAGTGACAAGACCCTTCCCGTTTTAGTAATAGTTAATTAGAGGTGAGGTTGGTAAATATGATAGTTTAGTCCCACAGGTTTAGAAACCTGTTTTTTAAAGAAAACTGTATCTGTTCATTTACGTTATAAAATATGTTGGTTAGGGGAAATTGAATTTGCTAACTTAAGCTGTAAAATGACCCCTCTAGCTGTGTGTTAATTTAAATCACTGGTATATATACCGAGTGGGTTCTATTGTTGGTTATATATATATTCTCAGAGGCTTGGTGATTTATTCACAGGGCGAGGTAACAGTGAAAAATCCCTGTAGCTGTAAACAACAAAGTTTTATTTCTTGCTCATGCTGGGTGTCCAGAGTGGGTTGGAAGGGCTGTGCCAGCCTTCCTCACTCAGGGCCAGGGTTCACCGTTTGCTATCTTCATTTGCCAGAGCTGGGGGAAGGAAAGATGGAGAAACACCAGCTCTTAAACCAGCTCTTAAATACTGATACTTTATTGGCTGTAGCAAGATATGTGGCCCTGGCAGCCTTCAAGGGGATGGGTCATGATTCCTACTATGCTCTGAAATGGAGGTTGAAGCACAGGTCAGTGAACGGTAGCATGTTTACTGCACTGGGGTCTTACTCTGTAGGCTGCAAGTAACTAGAGTCCCTCAACAGATTCAAATGCAACATGATGCCAAAGCCTTGTTCTTCCACATTTATGATTCATTTACTGTTGTTTCCTGTCTTTTTTTTAAAAAAAATCTATTTCATTTTTTCATAAGGGACTTTCTGCGTATGTTAAACATTGTCTTCTCTTACAAAATGTCAATACTCTTCCAGTTAAGTATGTAAGTTGCCTCCTCAGAAAGTGCGTGGAGGCTTTGGGCAGGTGTCCCAGAATGAGAAGGAGGGCCTGAGGGAGGGGCATCTGTTGGGACAGTTTAGCCAAGGATTTGGGAGCTGGATGTGGCTTTTCCTTTTTTCTGCCTATTCAGAAAAGTCATGAAGAGATTCTACTTTTCCTCTAGTTGTTTGGTTCTTTGCTAGTTTTTAGCCCTTTCTTTTTCTTTTTTAATTTTTTTAATTAATTTTTTTAATTTCAGGATATTATGGAGGTACAAAAATTTTGGTTACATGTTATGACTTTGCCACACCCAAACCATAATTTGAGGCATGCCCTTTCCCCCTTACAATGAGAATCCATCTAGAACTCAAAATTCAACAAGAAAAAAATCAAACAACTTCATCAATAAATGGACAAAGGACATGAACAGAAACTTTTCAAAAGAAGACAGAATAATGGCCAACAAACGTATAAAAAATGCTCAACATCTCTAATCATTAGTGTTTAGCCCTTTCTATCTGCCGTGGTTTGAATGTGTCCCCCAGGGTTGGTGTGTTGGAAACTTAATCCCCAGAAAATGGTGTTGAGAGGTGGGGCCTTTAAGAGGTCATGAGGTCATGAGGGCTCTGCCCCACGACTGGGTTGACACCATCATGGTGAGAGTGGGTTTTTTATTTTGAGAGTAGGTTTGTTATAAAAGCCAGTTGGACCCTCTCCTGTCTCTTTCTCCCGTGCCCTCTCTTGCCATGTGATGCCGTCCACCACGAGGCAATGTGGCAGGAAGGCCCCGCCTGAGGCAGCCCCTCGAACTTGGACTCCCCAGACTCTAGAACTGTTGGAAATAAATTTCTTTTTCTTATGAATCACTCAGTCTGTGGCATTCTGTTATAGTAACGTAAAACAGACTAAGGACACTATCCTTATCTGACTACGCCACCCCTCCCTCTATCTCGGCATTGGGATCTAATCAGAGTCCACACAAAAGAATCGTGCAACCACTCCACCCTTGAACACTGTTTCCATAGGGACGGTGACCAGTTTCATTGTAGCCTGGGGTCAGAGAGGGACAAGCTGATTTCTGTAGTCAAATTCACAGGTATTCACTGGGCACTGTGTGTCACTGTTTTGCTAAGTGATTCTGGGATATTTAAAATTTGTATCAACACCGTAGTTTTCTTGTATATGTAAAAACCAGAAAGCGTTAAACACTTCAGTGAAAGAGTGTAGCACACTGAGCAATCAGTACAGATTAAGTACAATTTAAATTGAACATTTCGTATAATTCTATTTTCTCTCCTTCCTTAGCATATCAATTATACTTCCCTAACAATTTTTTGAATAGTTGCTGTAGAGTTTGTAATATACATTTTTTAAGAGATGAGGCCTCACTATGTTGTCCAGGCTAGAGTTCGGCGGCTGTGCACAGGTGTGATCGTGGTGCACTGCAGTCTCCTACTCCTGATCTCAAGTGACCTCCCACCTCAGCCTCCCAGAGTGCTAGAATTACACGCATGAGCCACCTCGCCTGGCCAAGAACTTCTTTTGACATTTCTTCCAGGGCAGATCTGCTTCTGATGAATTTTGTTTGTCTCAGAAAGTCTTTATTTCTCCTTAACTTTTGAATGTAAGTTCGCTGGACCAAGAATTCTAGGTTGGTGGTGCTTTCCTTTCAACACTAAATATTTCACTCTGCTCTTCTTGCTTGCATGGTTTCTGGTGAGAAGCTGGCTGCAATTCTCACACTGTTCCATTATAGGAAAGATATTCCTCCCTGCCCCTCTGGCTTCTCTCAAGATTGCTTCTTTGCCTTAGATTTTCTGCAGTTTGAATACTATATGCCTAGGGTAGATTTTTTTGGTGTTCATCCTGCTTGAGCTTCCTGAATCTGTAGTTTAGAGTTGATCATTAATTTTGCGAAGTTCCTGGCCATTGTTACTTCAAATATTTCTCCTGGTCTATTCTCTCTTTTTTCTTCATCTGGTATTTCAACTCTGCATTTGTTATACCTTTTGAAATTGTCCCACAGTTCTTGGTTATTCTTTTGTGTTTTTAAAATTCTTTTTGTATTTTTGGATTTCATTTTGGGAAGTTCCTACGGACATGTCTTCAAGCTCACTGATTCTTTCCTCACCTGTATCCAGTCTACTGATGAGCCCATCAAAGGCATTCTTCATCTGTTGGTGTTTTTAATGTACAGAATTTCCTTATGTATAGAGTCTCCACCTCTCTGCTTATGTTAGCATCTGTTTTGCATGTTGTCTATTTTTCCCTTGACACATTAATCGCAGTTAGTTAAAATTCCCCTGTGATGGTTCCAAAGTCTGTGTCCTATCTGAGTCTGCTTCTGATCCTTGTTTTGTCTCCTCAGACTGTTTCTTCTTGTCTGTTAGCATGCACGCCTTTCTGTTTTTTTGTTGAAAGCCAGAAACAATGTGCTTGGTAATAGCAGCTCCAGTAAGCAGGCCTTTAGGGTAAGGTTTTGTGTTAGTATTGCTGGGAGTAGGGCTGTGTTTAATATTCGTTGTAACCGTGGGTGGGAGAGGCTTCTAATTCCTCTCATTTCCTTATTTTTCTCTTCCCTGTTGTCTTGGGAGCTCCCTAGAGACTTTATCTTAAATAGAATCTGTACCTTGCAGTTCTTTTGGTTGTAGCTTCTGTTATTAACTGAAGCCCTGTTGGCGTGGTGGTGAGGAGTGGGAAAGGGAAGTGTTCCACAGTTCTGTGAATAAATTTCAGTCCTCAGTGGGCCTGTGTCCCTGGGATGTTACGTTCACATGTGTTTCTTAGCTTTTTGTGTCCTTTTAAGGTGAGACAGGAAGGCTGGGGGGCCTTGGAGTTGGGTAAGGCTCTGGCCTTTTCTGCTGGGAGTAAGCCTTTCTTACGGGGAGCAGTCGGGACTGTTTAAAAATGGTTACTTTTCTCCTTCCACTGAGGGGAAGGAGGGGATCTTTCTCAGCCCTTCACCCTGAGGACCTGGAAGTAAACCCCATGGAAGTGTAGGCCCCCTAAGACTGTAGCCCCCAGCAGGGTCTCTTACCCTCACCCACACACAGCCTTCGGTAACTCCTCAGAATGACCCCTGAACTACTCCCGCCGCTTTGTGGCAGCTTCTGCTTGAGGTCAGTTGATCTCAGAGGTGACTCTGGATTTACCTGTCTGTCCAGATTTTGGGGCAGCAGTTTGCCCTGCAACCGCAATTCCCTGAGAGGTCCGTGAGAAGTCATTGATTTTCAGTATACGTAGCTGTTTCTAGTTGTACAGAAGGGAGTGCTGTCTTCCAGGCTCTTTATGTGTTGGAGTAGACACTGAAGGTTCTTTAAATACAATTTTCAGCATAAAAAGGGAAAAAATTGCAGAAAATTAGGTGGCATCACCTCATTCTTGCAAAACAATATATAGAACATATATATTTATACCTTTGTGTATTTGTGGATGAAGGTTACAAAGAGTGCACCCCAGTTAGTTAGCAGCACACCTCTCAGGACTGCGATGGAGCTGGGATGGGTGGAATTCTATTTTTTATACCTCACAATGTATGACTTAAAGACAATAAACAGGGATTATTTCAATAAAACCATTAAAAATAAAAGCACTTGGCGTCACAGAAGATGCAAAGACACGTAGTTCAAGGGAAAACAAACAGGATGGGTTGGGTTGCAGGTGAGACCGGGCAGTGGCCTTTACTGCTGTACATTATGAGCCAGGCCCTCTACGAGGGGTTTGGTGTTCAGTTTCACAGTGTTATCGTTGCACCTGTGTTCCCATGCCCATCTGCAGACAAAGATCCTGCAGATGCCCCGGTCTTACAGCTGGAGGTGGCTGAGCCAGGATGTGGACTCAGCTCAGAGCCCTCCACACTGTCTCTGAGGACAGTGGCCAAGCAATGAGATGGGGAGAGGGAAGAAAACTCAAGGGAGTGATGGCAAATCGAGGCATCCGGTTCACTAGGGCAACTGGTTCCCTCACCACAGGGCTTAGAATTCGTGCACTTAAAGCAAAGGCAAGTGTGCCGAGAGGATGCTAGGCGGCTTCCATCCGAGCCCTCGATCCTGGGTCTGGTTGTGATGTGGAACTTGCTTGTGTGTCCCCACTGACATGCTGTGACTAATCTATTAATTTAGAGTTGTGCAACAATTCTCTGCTAGTTGGGGAGGAGCGAGGAGATTGCTCAGGTGGGGCAGTGGGACAGGTGCCTGCGGTGCAAGCCAGTGCTACTCCAGGTGTGGCCCAGGGACCAGCAGCATGCCTGGGAACTTTTGAGAAATGCAAATTCTAGGACCACACCACACACCTGTCAAAGCAGGACCTCTAGGGATGGGGCTCAGTGATTTGTGTGTTGACAAGCCGTCCTGGGGACTGTGGTGCAGGTTCACATTTGAGAGCCATTGGTAAAGGTGGCAGCCACAGGAAAGAACTACCCCAATGTCACCTTCAGCCTCAGCAAGAGACTCAGATGGGGGAAAGTCTGGAGGCTGCTCTTGGTAGAAGAGATGAATGTCCATTTATTGGGTGTCGAGGAGAGAAGCCTTTTGTCTTTGGCCTTTTCTCCATTTTAACTTCATTCTTTAGCTTTGGAAGGATGTGAATCTTTATGATACATAATATATATATCTATATAGCAAAGTACATTTTATGTAAGATATAGTACATTATATATAATATACAAATGTGTATTTGCACATTATAGATATATACACAGCCATATATACACGTATATACACATGCATATATGTGTGTGCTTGTGTGTGTATATGTATAGACAAAGACTCTGTCCTTGGCCATACTTGAGTCAGGCTTCTCTGAGCTCGCTTCTTGATGAGGCCTTGACCTTGGGTTCCATCCTTGGCCTACTGAGTCTAGCGTAGCAAGAACCCTGCCAGGACAGCAATAATTCCCTTCCCTGGATATCTGACCAAATTCCGTATCACCCACACTCAACATCTGATCAGCCTGGCCTGTCTTCAGCAAGAATTCTTTCAAGCTGGTTTAGCTAGAGTCCTTGTTGCCCCTGAAGTTTCATCTGAGTAGTTTTCCATCCACTGACGGCCACCCCTACTCCTGGGCTATAGATCCCAACTTGTCCTATTGTACTTGGAGCTGAGCCCAGTCTCTCTCCCCTGCTGCAAAACCCAATTGCAGTAGTCCTTTTGTGAATAAAGTCTTCCTTACTGTCTTTGAAAGTTGTCATGAATAATTTTTCTCTGACGATATATAATCACAGAAGATTCAAAATTTTCCAAAGCTAAAGCTAAATATGTGTGTGTGTGTATGCGCATAAAACTCCAGTTGCTCTCTGTGACAGTCAGATCTATTTATTCTTCTGCCAAGAATGTATTATACTCCCCATCCTATCACTTCTGCATCAACAGTGAGCATTTTATGCTAGATTTTTATTCTAAAAATTTTCTTCTATTGTTTTAATTCATATTTGATTCCCAATGGAGTTAAATATTTTCCCATATGTTTGTTTATTAATGACAGTTCCTCTTTCTAAACTATTCACATTTTTGTGTTTTTTTTTTTTTTAATCAATTTGTGTTAGTTTTAAGTTTCTGGTCACTGCAGCTGTATCAGCACTGGGGGTGCCCCAAGCCCAGTAATGCTGTGACTCTTACAGACTCCTGGTGGTACTGCCTTGGGGAGCTTGGGTAAGATACAAGAGAATTCCATGGAGTACCAAGCAAAGTTTCTCACTGTCTTCCCCCACTCTCTGAGCTGGGCTGCTGGAGTTGGGGGAGGAGTGGTGCGGGCACTCCCTTATGGCCACCAGGTCACACCTGAAGCCAGCTGAGTCTCACCCAAAGCCAGTGGTGACTGCTGCCTGGCTACCTCTGATGTTTATTCAAAGCCCAAGGGCTCTTTAGTCAGCAGGTGCTGAGTCCTGCCAGGACTGGGTCTTTCCCTTTAGGGCAGCATGTTTCCTTCCTGTGCAAAGTGGGTCCAGAAATGCTGTCCGGGAACTACGGCCTGGACTCAGGGGCCTCAGGAGTCAGCTTGATACTTTATTTTACTGTGGCTGAGCTGGTACCCACGTTGCAAAATGAAGTCCTCTGAGCGCTTCCCCTTCCTTTCTTCAAGTGGAAGAAGACTCCCTGAGCCACTGCATGTAATTGGGAGAGGGGTGACACAGGCACTGGCTTGGCTGCAGCTGCTGGTGTCTCCCTGGGTCATGTGCACCCCATGTCCACTGCTCCAAGCCAGCACAGTCGCAGGAACTGCCCAAGGACTGCAGCGCTTGTGGCCCAACTGCCTTGCAAATTCAGTCCAGACTCCAGGCCGCTCTTTGCCCACGGTGGGGCTAGAAGGAACTCAGGCTTTGGGGCGGAGGATTTCCCTCTGGCTGGGCTGGTCAAAATGCTCCTTCCATGGGCACTGGCAGAATTCTGCCCTGTGCTATCTTCCCCTGCGCCAGGGCGGCCCTGAGTTTCAGTGCTGCGCCCTGCAATCGCTTCTGTCTCCCTCCCCCAGCACACAGATTCTCCACTCAGCATGTTAATTTGCGTCGGTTTTAGGTTTTATAGATTAACCATATGTATTTTATTTTCGCTGCACATATTTTCAGTAGGATATGCTCATTTTTTTCTTTCTGAATTCTATTCTTCTTCTGTTGTTTTTCAGAGACAAGGCCTCACTCTGTTGCCCAGGCTGGAATGCAGTGGCGCCATCATAGTGCTCTGCAGCCTGAGTTCTGTTTTCCTAAGCTTAGAAATTCCTTACTTTATATATACAAACATGTATTTAACACATGTTTAGTTCTGTTTTTTAAGTTTATTTCTGTTATGCTTTTTAAACACTTACTGTTTTAATGTATTAATTTAGTTTTCAGTTTCTCTACCTTCATTGCTTTTATTTTGACAAGTAAGTAATATTTTGGAAACACACAACTAAAAAGCGTAAGAAGTGTTTTTTATTTAAGCAACCCCTTCAAAAATAAATATTTTGTAATGCAAACAATCTCTCCTAATCTGTGTCATTTCCATGTTTGGATATTTCTTATTGCGTTTTTATTTATTTATTTATTTTTTATTGAGATAGAGTCTTGCTCTGTTGCCTGAGCTAGAGTGTAGTGGCATCATTGTAGCTCACAGCAACCTCAAACTCCTGGGCTTGAGCCATCCTCCTGTCTCAGCCTCCTGAGTAGCTGAGACTACAGGTGCGTGCCACCATGCCTGGCTAATTTTTTCTATTTTTAGTAGAGACGAGGTCTTGCTTTTGCTCAGCCTGGTCTCAAATTCCTGAGCTCAAGAGATCCTCCCACCTCGGCCTCCCAGAGTGTTAGGATTACAGGCGTGAGCCACCACACCCGGTCTTTTATTGCATTTTCACCCTTAGAAGAGGCACGGATAAAGAGGCACACCTGGATATGAGGATTGGCCCTGCTGTAGCCTCCTGGTTCAAATGGGCATCCTGGCACCTTTCCCTTGGGCATATGGTGGGGGACAGTACTGGTGGCAGCAGCTTGGCAGTGATACTGCCAGGTGTCCTGTTTGCCTGCCCAGCCAGATGCTGGCTACAGCAGGGTTGGACAAAGCAACCCCATTACAGGGTGGCCTCAAGCTGGGGATATTGTAGTCATTCTCTTTCTCGTTTCCATCCCTCACCCACACACCAGGTAAGAAACAATAAACATTCAGGGAAAATTTGGTTCATGACATAGAACATAACTGAGGGTACAGAGAGCAAATGCTGTGGGAATGGGGGAGATATTGGAAGCTGAAGTTTCCACCCACATAGCAGGGAAAAATCTTCCAAAAAGTTTCCCTTTCCCATCCCCCCATCATGTACCCACAAAGCCAGCTTGTATCTGCAGGCAGCGGTCATGGCTTTTCCTGTGTGAATCAGCTATTCCACATGGAGCACACGAAAGAGAATTTTATTCCGTGGACCCATCCTCAGATGCTCAGAGACAGCAAAGCACCTTTAAACCACTGGTGGAGACAGGAACCTCAGCTGACAGTTCCTGCTCTGAGGAGGCCAAGGCCTTGGGTCCCTCTGTGGGAGGCAAAAGAAAGCTCTGCACATTGAATGGTGGCTGTCCCTTCCAGCTGCAGATTACTGGGAGAGGCTTGGAGGTTTAAGTTCCTTTTGGACCTATCAGTGAGAAGTTCAGTGGAAACAGTGAGCCCTTAAGATGGATGGGGTCAGGACTGGGGTGAACCCATGGAGGAGGAAGAGCAGTCCAATGGGCTGGGTGTGGGAGGAAGGCATCAGCGTGAGGGGAGCGCGGCTCCTCTCCTCGGGGCGTACGGCGTAGTTGGGAGGCTCACAGTAGCACAGGGGAGGTGTGTGTGAGACAGTATATGAATGTGACGAGGTGCCATTTGGAAAGCACAGACTTCGAGGGACTGGCAATTTTAGAGAAGCATGAAAAATTAATGAGGAAGTTTTTATGTTTATTAATCATAGTTTATTCCTTTTTTAAAAAGTTTATTGCTTTTTGGTAGTTCTGTTTTTTTTTCCCCTACATGTCTTCCTGACATTTACCAGGTGTGATTGGTAATAAAATTCAAGGTGTAGAAGGACAGAGTGTTTTAGCAAAATGATGCTAAAAGATATGCTAAGAGGAGGTTCAATCCAATAGGAAGGGTGCAGTTGTGTTGGAGATACGCCTCAAAGGTCAGGGTTCATGAGGTCACCTGTCTCTCTCTTCCCCTCCCATTGCAGAGTCTGTGTCACCTGTCTCACTGGCAGACCCACCTTGGGTGGAGCTCGATGGAACCAAAGAACTGATACCTGAAAAGAAGCTGGGGAAGAGGTCGGGAACCAAAAGGATTAAAGAAACCTCAGGGCCAGGGGAGACAGAGGGGTGAGAGGTTCCACTAGGAGGGGCTTTTCCTGCGCAGCTGTGGAGGGGCAGCCCTGGGCTGCTGAGAGCCAGCGAGGAAGGCTGCCCACCACAGAGAGGCTGGGGCTGAGAGGGACAGAGGAGGCTGACGCCATGCCCACCTCCCACCCTGTGGAGTCTCAGCTGGAGAATGTCGCCAGAATGTGAAGCAAAGAACTGCGCTATTCCCCCCTTGGCTGTGTTTGTGCCAGGCCAGTGGACTGCAGGATTGGCTGATAAAGATGGAGAAAGAGACCAGCAGCCCTTGTGAGCTGGGGGTGGGCCTTGGTGCTCTCCCGTTGACCATAAGCCATGTCACGTGCAGAATGCAAGCTTCGGACAAGGCCACTCTCTGACTGTGATCGATCAGGG
This sequence comes from Lepilemur ruficaudatus, assembly GCA_963574885.1. Classification (NCBI taxonomy): domain Eukaryota; kingdom Metazoa; phylum Chordata; class Mammalia; order Primates; family Lepilemuridae; genus Lepilemur; species Lepilemur ruficaudatus. The sequence goes on along the minus strand of CAUYRT010074611.1, from coordinate 21,767 downwards.
TGAAACAAGATCCCTTGGGAATGAGATCAGAAAAAACCCTAAGCAGACTGTTATCTCCTACTGTACTCTCAACACAGCACATAACACCTCTGACTGACACCAGACGTGGGTTGTTTGGCCCACAAACCAAGCAGTTCTCAGAGGACATCCACAGAGGGTCCTGCAATTGAATTCCATTTCAACATCGTCTACCTGGAGGCAGCGTCAGACCCCACAGGTGAAGGGCTCAGGCCCACAGACTGCTCCACCGCAGACGCCAATTGCGAGTAGTGGGTTACCCACAGCTTCTGTCTGGCTTGGCTACAAAGTGGAGCTTCCCCCAATCCACTCCTCAGGTTCAATCAATTTGTTACAACAGCTCAAAGAATTTGGAAACACAATTACTGATTTATTTACTGGCAAAGATGCCCAGAGAGGAGCCACAGCATGCAACACTGAGCCTCAGTTTCTCACCTGCAAAGTGGGAGCAGTAATTTCTACAGGGCACTGGGAGTATTAAGCAAGACCCTGTGCGGAAATCATCTAGTGCAAAGCACCGCACACAGTAGGTGTTGATAAACGTCACTATTATTTTCTCATTTCATTCTTACACACAGGTAGGTCTATTCCTTTCTGAGCATACGGCGGCTTCCTTCGACATTCCCAAATTCTGTCCTCGTCAGTTTCTGGTACAAGGACAAGACCTCACATTTGTTTTGCTCCAGAGATATCCCCTTTCTCCCTTGACTGCTCGGCCTCTCCAGGCCTATTTGGGGACAAGCAGAGCCCTGTCCTGCAGTCCCGGGCTCCTGCAGCTCCCCAGGGGACAGGCTTATCAGAGGCCTGAGCTCCACCATTTGAAATAGGCTATTTCCTTTACTTCGGTCCAGTTGACTTCAACATTTCTATACAGAAACACTCCCAGAATGAAAAATTGGTCATGTCAGAGCTGAAGTAGTGCCTGACACGGGACCCCCCCACGACCCCCACACTAGCTTAGTTATAAGTCTGCGCCTGAATCGCATGCAGGGAGGCAGCAGCCCAGGAGTCTCTGTTTGGGAGAAACTCTGCAAACACCGTGTTTGTCGTCCTTGCTCCCCCAAGATCCCTGACCCCGTCCTGCTCGGGTTCCTGGGCTCATGTTCTTCCAGGTGGGCGTCCCAGCCAGTGGAAGGATGGTGGCTGGAAGCAGGCAGTCGGGGAGCAACAGAAACACAGGCTGCCAGCAGGACCTTGCAGGGTGGTGCTGGTGACATGGAAAGGGAGCTGGAGACTGTCTCTGCCCCGACCTTGAGGTTTAGTCTTTTCCCACTCCCCCTATTCTGAGCATCCTTCTGTCCCTGCTTCTCTCTTCCCTGGGTTTTAGTGCGTACCAGCCATGGCAAGGCCGGGCTCCGGGGCAGGAGCACACGCTTCCTTGTTCCCCTCTCGGCCCCTTTCTGGTCATCACAGTAAACCAAGTGCTGGGCTTTATAAACACACAGGCTTCCCACTAACTCTCAAGCCCTTCATTGACACCTAGAAATAAATGACTGGTTATTGCTTAAAGGTGAACTTGTTCATCGGAAGGGGACTGCTACCAAAATTTGATGCTAAGTAGGTAAAACTTGCTTGCGGGGCAGGACTTCCAACCTGCAGGATGTGTGGGTGTCGGAGGGACGATAATCATCAGACAACACGTGAGCTAGAGCTGGAAAGAGATCACTAGAAACCATGAAGTGTTGGGACTGTCGCAGGTATGGGAAGTGTCAAAGGTGAAGAAGACAGCCTCTGTCCTTCAATACTGGCCTCCGGAGGCCTGGGCAAAGCCTTAGTATGACTCAGTGGGCCTGAATGACAGGGGCACGATGGGTGGGATCAACCTGGGTTTGGTGCCGACAAAAGAAAACAGATGTAGGCCTGAGCTGGACCCGAAGGTGATTGAGCGGCCTAGGGTGGGAGGAGTAGAAACAAACACAACCTGAGGCCCAACAGCCTCCAAGTGAGGCCCACCTGGGCCTCTGCCAGTCACCAACTTCAGGCAAGTCCAATTCCGGAGCCCCACATTCCTTTGATGTGGAGTGGCATGAGCAGTTGTTCGCCAGGTCGTTTTGAGGGTTTGCTGGGGTAATGAATGCGATAGCATCTGGTAACCAGTAAAGCAGCGGCTCCTGTCAGAACACACCTGGCTGGGCCCCACCCCCCCATTTTCAAGTCTGTAGGTCTGGGGTGTATTTGCCGCTCTAACAAGTTCTCAGGTGAACTGGTGCTGCTGCCCAGGGACCACACCTTGAGAAGCACAGCTGCAAAGCTTGGTGGCTGGAGGAAGGGAAATCAGTACAGTCGGCCTCTGCACCTGAGGGCTTCACACTAGTGAATTTGACCAACTGCAGATTAAAAACATTTGGGAAAAACAATAAAAAAAAATCAATACAACAATAAAAAGCAATACAAGTAAACAATACAGTACAACCACTTACATAGCATTTACATTGTATTTGGTATTTTAAGTAATCTGGAGATGATTAACTCCATATAGGGGAGGATGTGTGTGGGCTATATGCAAATACTATGCCATTTTACATCAGAGACTGGAGTGTCTGTGGATTTTGGTATCTGAGGAGAAGGGGGTGTCCTGGAACTAATCCCTCATGGCTACTGAGGGATGACTGTATTTATTTAATGTTTTTTTGTGGTGCCATTAGCCAAATTCAGTTTAAATGCATGAGAAGGAGAAGAAGGTAGCATCACACACTCCCCATTCCTCTGGTTATCGGACCTGATAATTACACCCTTAGGAATAAACGAATAGGCATTTCTGATTAATTTATCCTAAACTTTTTGCACGATGGTGCAAACTAGACCAAAGTGCTGGTTTGGTGGGTGGTAACTGAAAGCCACGTGTGCTGGCCTAAGCGTCGAAGGAGGGTTTATGGTCGGATGGGGGGGCGCTTTGGAAACTGGCAGGAATACAGCCGGGCCTGGCCCGCCTCAGGAACGTGGGACTCCAGCACCGGGGAGACCCACCTCTCCTCTCTCTGCTCTGTAGATCCACTTTGCCTGCTTCCCAGGCCATAGCGTGGCTGGGAGAAGGGTTCTCATTGGCTTAGCTTGGGTCAGTTGTCCACCTGTGGCCCAACCACCTGTGACCAGCAAGGACAGGGTTACATAGGATCAATAGATCAGCTCTCACTGTGACCAGGGACTGGAAGGTCTGGCGAGGGGCGGATGGAGCCAGAGGAAGACTACAGATGCAGGTGAGGCGGCGGCTCGGGCTGGAGGAGGTGGCTTCCCCGGGGGCCCAGCGCTGGGGACTTGGGGTTTGCTAAATGTCAAATAAACAGAATGGAGTTATTTTTAGAAAACTGTTGGACTATGTGTTAGGCATGTTTTTTGTGCAAAGAACAATGATTTAACAACTGTACTGAACAAACACATAGATAGAAAACTCAGAGAGGCAGGCTGTTGACTCCTCACCCTTTACTATGAATCACTGAAGTGAACAGAAAATCCTTTCTTTAAAAAGCATTTTGTTTTTGTCCTCATAGCTGTTTGCTTGACCAGTCAGTTCAGCTAAACACAGAGTTAGTACCTGGTAAATCCCATCAAACTCCGGAATCCTGGAGTGCATTTGCAAACAGACCAAAACAGCCACATTCCTCCTTAAGCTTCCTTTGCCATGATCTCTACAGCAGGATGGGTGTGTTTGCAGCTGTGATGTAGACAACTTACGATTCCCAAAGGATGCTTTCGGGGCTGATACAAATTGTGATTTAAAAGCGAATCTCTGTAGGAGACTCTCACTTGCTCAACGTGATCTGGGGGCCCTGTATAAATGTTGACATCTGGACATATTTTCCTGTGTTATGAAACTACTGTACGCGTTTGGGGGGCAAATGCAACAGGAACTATAATCTCCAACTCCCTATTCAAAGTATTTTCTAGCTATTTAACAATTTTGGCATTTTAATAATAATTAAATGGGCTATGTGGATTGCTCACGTGTTTCTCCCAAGGGTTCCTTCTTTTCAAAGGAGTCTGGCAGATTTAGGTCATATGTTTTCTTCCTTTTGCGCTGAAAATAAGGAAAAGAAGCACAGAATTCCCAGTAAGAGTCTTTTTGAATACTTCTACATTAGTTCAAACCAGCAGAGATCCTCTCTGCCGGCAGCCCTAGGAAACCTATTGGAGTCTGCAAGGACGAGAGTGAGGAAGAGAGGTGGCTGGTGGGGTCAGCCATCAGTGCCGTTCTCAGTGTTATTAGCTGGACTGTCACAGAGAGACCGCTGAGGGGCTGGGACTGGGGGTGGAGCTTGCCTTTAACCCAGTGTCAGTACCTCACTTTCCCTGGATTTTGTTGGTCCCAGGAAACTTCTTGGAGGTGAAACCTCCCAAATAGAATTGGACCCAAGCAGAGACTCAGTCCAGGAGTGTCTGGACTTGGGTTCAAGCAGAGTCAGGTTCCATTCCTGGCTTTGCTCCTTGCCACCTGTGGCACGTGGGGCAAGTTACTTAGCGTCTCTCAGTCTCACTTTCCTCGTCTGTAAAATGGGAATAACCATATGTCCTCCATTAGGTTGTTGTGAGGAGTAAATAAAAACATAACGAACCTAGCATGGAGGAGATACCAAATACACAGCAGCTGTTACCAAGATTATCACTGGGCCGCCTATCAATCCACCATCGTAAACACATCACCAACAGCACATATCTGGGTATCTCTTGTAATGATGACTGACCTTTCCAAAGAGCTTTTGCCTCCATTCGCTCATTTAGACTCCACGGCAGCTCTGAGAATTATCTCCAGAGGTTACCTCCATGCACAAGGGCATCCTCTCACGACAGCTAAGGGGACAGATCCAGGACCTAGTAGAGAATTTGTAGGCCCTGGCGCAAAATGAAAATGTGAAGCCCCTGTTCAAAAATTATTAAGAAATCCAGGACTGTGACAGCAGAGCACTAAGTCAAGGGTGGGGCCTTCTACTGGCAAGCCGCGCTGCCTGGCTCTGCGCAGACCACGTGGCCCCAGTCTGCTGCCTCTCTGCCTGCTCCTGGGTGCTGTTGGGGAGCGTTGTCACAATGGACAGGCAGATTCTCTGGGTCGGAAGGGTCCAGAGCAGCTGCTTGCCCAGCGGCCCAGGATTTCTTTTGTAGCATCCCTGCCGGAAGCAGCACTCTGCCCAACGCCTTCTCCTGGGAGCTCTAAGCACTGTGGAACAACACGCCCCTGCCTGGACCTGGACTCTGCCTGCTCATGGCCTCCACCTAGGGCTTTAGTGACCGGTCCCTGGAGCAATGCCAAAAAGTCATTTCTGTCTCCCTGCAGCCTTTGGGGTGTTTGGAGATAGCTCTCCCATCTTTCACTAGCATTTCTTCGGCAAGCTGCATAGTGGCCTTTCTCAAAACGTGGTGCTGACACAGAATACTGCTCTCCAGATGTGGTTGGCGTGGAAGGACCTCTACTTCAGGACTCACTCAAGTAACTATGCGCGCCCGCCACGCTAAGCACTGCTCCAGGCACCAGGGCTGCAGAAACAAGCAGGAGAAATGGCCCTTGACCCACAGGCTGGGGCCGCAGGCCTGAGTGCCCCCCGACATGATGTGGGTGGAGAAGAGTGTGGACGGCATTGCAGGAAGTGCTGGATGCAGAGGGCTTGGGGCTGGCTCAGAGGCAGGAGTGGGGCCTGCTTGAGGAGCGGGGAGCCCCTGGGCAGGGTGCCCCAGCAGTGCACAGGGGCAGAGATGGGTGTGGTCAGGGCAGTGCCGGGAAGGGGGAACTGGTCTGAGTGAGTATAGCAGAGGCAGTCAGAGGTTGGGGACCGGGTTGCAAAAACCACCACTCAGAAGCTGCCTACTGAGATTAGCTGGGGGCTGTAAGAACATTCCAGTGCCCATCCCATCCCAGACCAGTCAGATCAGAATCTCCTGGGCAAGGCCCAGGAGAGCTCCAGTGCCTCTTATATTCAGCACCGTGTAGGGCAGCGGTTCTCAGAGGGGGGCCCTGGGCCTTTAGCACAAGCAGCACCTGGGTGGGATCAGGTCCCGCCTCAGATCTAGGAATCAGAGGCTCCGGCGGGGACAGAGCCAGCTGTGTCTTAGCCAGCCCTCGAGGCAATTCTGGTGTGTTACTGGGCCTGAGGACCATTGTCCTTGGAGCTTAGACTTTTGGGACACAAGATCCAGGAAGACTTGCTGTTTTTTCTGCTTTCCACCCGTGGTTTGCTTTCCCTGAGTGGTGCACGGAGGGACTGAATCGGCTGCTCGCTTGGGGCTTGGGGAGGGAAAGAGGACCTTTCCTTTTAAAGGTCAGCAAATTCTCTTCCTACAGCTCTGATGGGAGTGGGGTCCCTCCCTGCCTGACCTTTGCCAGTGGACTACTCGGGGCCAGGGCTGAGGGTGCAGGTCACTGCCCTCCAGCCTGTCCAGGTGGGCAGATCTCGCCTCCTGGTCGTTCGCCTGCACCTTCTTGCAAGAGCTGCTGGCCCAGACCCTGCCCGGGCGATGGGATGCTCCCCTTCACTTCCCTCAGGACTGTCTGTGGGGCAAGGGTTGCCCCACATTCCTGTCCCTGGAGGCTGGGCCTGTTAGCACATCTCACACCTCCCAGAGGCCTGGCGCCACAGGCAGGGAAGGGTCTGGTCCTCGAGACAGTCAGAGTGCAGGTTGAGGTGATGGTGGGTGGGCGCCACAGGCAGGGGACCCCCTCGTTAGGGACTGGTGACCCTTAAAACCCCTCACCTCGTCTGCCCATCCAGCTCCTGTTGGTGTGTCGAGAGCTCTGCTGTTGGCACCCAAGACCTGCCACGAGCCACTAGCACTCCCGAGCCCTGGTGTCCCCGTCTACCAGTGGGGGCCCTCAGAGGACCCGCCTTTCAAGATACCGACGCTAGGAGAGAGAATGCCTGACCCTGCTTGGTGCTCAGGCTGCCGTCACAAAACGCACCACAGACTTTGATTTTCTCGCAGTTCTGGAGGCTGAAGGCATGAGCTGGGTGGCTTCTCCTGAGGCCTCTCTCCTTGGCTTGCAGATGCATCTTCTCCTGGTGGCCTCATGAGGTTTTCCCTTGGTGTGTCTGTCCCAGCCTCCTCTTCTTATAGGGACACCAGTCACAGTGGATAGGGTCCACCCTAATGACCTCATTGTACCCTCATTACCTCTTTAAGGACCCTAGCTCCAAATGCAGACCCATTCCGGGGATTTGGGGATTAGGACTTCAACCTGAGAATTCTGGGGGACGCATTTACATTTCAGCCCGTATCAATGGCAAACAGCTAATTGCTCGATAAATCCAGTGACTGGTGCATCAGCTCCCTGGAAGCCCTGGCTGACCCGGGCTGGGCCGCGGGCCTCTCGCTGCTCCTGCACCCCTGGGCACCCTTGCTAGGTCTGTGTGCTGATCTTCTCCCCAGACCCAGCTTTCCTGCTCACAGGACTGCCTTTGTCTCTGTCTCTGTGCATCCAAGGAGCAGATCTCGTTGCTGGGGCACTTCATCCTCTCAGCAACCTCACGCTGCCATCTGTGCTGTGGGGCCACAGGAAGGCCCCTGTTTCCACCAACCCTGACACCCCCTTTGTCTAGTCCCTATGTCCCCCCCCCCATCAGAGCTCAGGGCAGCAGGTGGGGGAACAGGATGCAGGTGGAGGAAGGGCCAGAAGAGGGGAGATGGTCAGCCAGGGGGATGGGTGGGGATGGCAGTTCATGGGTGGGGGATGGGCAGCAAGTCACCAGTGACAACACAACCTCTGGGGGTGGGGTGGGGGCGTCCCAGGATCCTCTAATGTGCGAAACAGAAAACACTTACTGTTGGACCCTTCCCCAATCAGCTGCAGATGGAGGAAATGCCTCCTTGGCTTCTGGGTCCAGAGACTGGAGTCTTCCTGTCACCTGTGAACAAACATTGTCCCCTTGCTGAGTCATATGGTATTTTCAACAACCGCATGGAAAATCTGTCTTTGCAAAATGGAATATTCCTGCCTATGATTAAAACACTAGGAGCACCTTAACATTATTTTCATGCTTATGAATAATTTATTTTATATCTTAATGTTGGATTAATGCTGCTGTGCGTATCATTACCTTTCCATTTATTTCAAGGAAAAATATAGCAAAATACTTGAGTTGTCACAGATCCTGGAACTGGGGCTTCAGACAGGGGAGAGCTGACAGGGGCGTGGAGTGGACTCCAAGGACGTCTTCCTTTATCTGGGAGGGGCCTGGGTGCGGCTGGTGGGAGAAAGGGGGCAGTTAATGGGGCCATACCAGAGGGGAGGCTGATGGAAACAATCCTTGGAGAACAAGAGCTGGGAACACTTTGCAGGGTTTTACATACTTCTGAAGTCCATGATGTTGACTCATCCAAGAAGTTTTTCATTCTCACTGTCTGGCACTGTTCTAAAGTGTATAGCTGAGCACATCTGCCTCTCATGTCTGTCCTGTGAGGAAGGAGCTGTTTTATCCTTCATTATATACAATAAGAATCTGGTTCTTAGGGGAAGTGACTTGCCCAAGGTCTCACTGAGGCAAGAAGCAGAGTTGGGATCCAAATGCCACCCCGGGACCTGAGCTCTTGGCAGGTGGCTGGTGGGGCAAAGTCACATCTGCCCCCGATTGTCCCCCTCATGCCTTTCCCTGGGTGGCCTTTCTAGGCCTGCGTGTTCTGAACCAGGGCTAGGGGACACTCAGGTCCCTTCACTGTCAGCTTCTGTAGATCTTTTAGGAACTGGGGGGTTTGCAGGCCTCGACTGCTGTTTGTGACTTTTCTCGGCCAACCCTGTGAAGACAGGAGCCTCCTCTGCTCATAGCCGTGGCCTTGTACCAATGCATTGAGAGCTGGCTTGTCTTGGAAGCCACAAGGGAAACTGCAGCCAGGGGTCCAGAGAGTGGTGTAACGGGGTGTGCTGTAGAAGTCGGAAGAGGGAAGGGCCCCCGAGGCTGCAGGGCCAAGGGTCAGGGAAGGCCGAGGAGGAGGAGGAGAGGAGGCTGGAGAGTGATTTTCAAGGGCAGGAGGACTTGAGGACAAGCTTAGGATGTAATTATGCCAGAGAAAGGTATAAATTCTCCAAGTAAAATGAAGCTAATTGAAATGTTAGCTCCGTCACCTCTGCTCTCACATAAAGCCGGGATCTTCTACGCCTCATAAGAGCCCTGCCAGAAACGATCGCGGTGAAGTGTTTTCTTTAATTGGACAAGGCACTGATTTAGACAATGCCTCTCCAGCGTGGTTTCAAAAAATGCAAATTACTTAATCTCGGTTGGCTTGATGAAGCGTACGTTTCTGGGGGGCTGTTGGAAGAGCTGGAATTTCTCTTCACCCCATTGAGCTTGCTTAATAAGAAATCAAACCTCATCATAGCATTCACCTCTGCTGGCTGAGGCTGTGATGGGAGGCTCTCCTGCAAGTCCTAAGCGACATGTCTAGAAAACCTCCCTGACCTTCTAGAGGCAGAGGGGACAAGGGGCAGGGGCTACACTGGGGAAATTGTCACTCCTTGAGGGGAAGCCAGGGACTGATGCTGGGCCCCAGGGCCTGATCCCCAGGCTCGGGGACCCCGGCCCATACCTGAGAGGGAGATGCCCCTGCGGCACGGCCCAGCGCCTCACCTGGGAAATAACTACCACGCCTTGAGCATCTACTCCAGGAGAGACGTTCAGCTGTGTTGTCACAGCCTCACGGCCATCCCACGATGTCAGGATGTCCCCAGTAACGATTAGTAGGAACTTGAGGCTTGAAAAAAGTGAAGTAACTTGACTAAGTTTATACAGCAGGTGAGTGGGAAGCCGGCGTGTCTCCGGGAGCATCTGTTCCCAACCTCAGCCTCCGATTGCTCTTTGGGGGTTGAACCTGATGAGGTCTGTGGGCCCCTGGCAGACAGGCTGTCTGCACAGTCCTCTTGGTTGTCCCCTCATCTCATACATAGATGTCGGTCCATTTGGGCTGCTATCACAAAAGACCTTAGACTGTAATTTATAAACAACGTAAGTTTATTTCTCATGGTCTGGAGGCTGGGAAGTCCAAGATCAAAGCACCAGCAGACTTTGGTGAGAGCCAGTTTCCTGGTTCATAGGGGCGACTTTGAGCTGTGTCCTCTCAAAGCACAAGGGGGAGGGAGCCGTCTGGGGCCTTTTTATAGGGCACTGATCCCCATTCCCGAGAGTTCCACCCTCATGACCTGATCACCTCCCAGAGACCCCCCTCTTAACGCTGCCACTTTGGGAGTGTTAAAATAGAGATCTTAAGACTGAAGGAACAGACCGTGGCAGTAAGATACCAAATGATAAAGAAGACCTAAGGCCATGCCAGGCAAGGGTTAAGTCCTGCACCCTTACGCTTAAAGAATAAACTGTGTTCTGACTGTCACAAGGCTTTTGTTTTTCTTCAGCATCTAAACCAACCCTGGCCTCGAGCTAAGCGATATTAACACAGTTGTGGCTCACCCACTGCCAGACACTGACTGACGCCCCACTGTGTTCCTCAAGCCGTAACTACAGCTTTGACCAGACAAAAGACTGAGTTCAGAAACTTTCTTCTGATAAGAGCCCACTGACCACGGACTGGTTCCAGTTAGTGTGCAGAGGCTGCACATTTGAGTGTCTTTGTGTCCTTCCTTCACCTTTGGACATACAGGGCCTCATGGTAATCCATTTAAATGTCACATCTCCACCCCAAAGGGAACATGGGACGTATGTGACATGCAGGTTTGCTTTCTAGGCATGTGTGCATCACCCTTCCTGAATACTTATAGCTCCTCCCATAACTTGTTGAATATGCATGTTCAGCCGACCCATTCAGCATAAAGCTCCTGGCTCAACCTCTTCTTCCCGTCTCTGCCAGAGGCTTTGCTTCTCAGCCTGAGGATGGCCAGTGTAACCTTTCATAGGAGAGAAAGTGATCCTTTGCAAATTTACAAACTGTTATCTTTTCAGTTGCCTGGGGTTAGGTCTCAACATATGAATTTTGGGGGGACACTTTCAGGCCATAGCAATAGGCTTTAAAGGGCTTCTGGGCACCCCAGCACTCAGGGTAACCTGTGCAGAAGCGAACATGTGTTTTCACTTCCTCAGCTGGGCTCAGTGAGCAGGTGCCAGGAAGGGTTCCTCAGTTGTCCAATTCAACAATCAGCAAACTTTAAACTACAACTTGGGAGACTTACAGATTGGACATTTAGAATCAGTTAAAACATTAAGGTCCCAGACTTGGGAAATGGTTTTATAGGGTGAGAATTGCCTAGAAGATTGAATTCCAATAATTAGATGAGACTGTAAACCAGGCCTCCATGTCCTACACTGGCTTGGCCGAGAAGCCTGCTGGAGCTATAATTTGCCTCCAAAACAGATGCAGAATCATCTCAAAATCAAGCTCCTTAGACCTGATTGGCTCAGTTGGGTGTGACCAGGAATGAAGCAGGCACCAAACACTGTGGGACACTTCTGTGGACAGCACTGGGCTAGACCTCGCAGACCTCGCAGACCTCACGTAGGGAGAGGACAAGCAGTTGCTCATGGAGAGGCTCCTGGTGGCCTGGCTTGGGGATGCTCCTTCGTGGGCACCATTCGACCACTCTGCCTTGCACCCAGAGGGTGTCCGCAGGGTGTCCTTCAGGGGTGAGATCATTGTCTGTCCCATGGTCCATACGCTCACTCACTCAGCGGATGTCATGGAGTATTCACTGTGTGCTGGTCACTGTTCCAACCACTAGGGACAGAGCAGTGACCAGTATGACAGTCCTTCCTCTCACAGAGCTGACATCTCCAGAAAATCTTTCCCCTAGACGGTTCTGATTTCTGGAGTGCTCTTTCTTATCATAAGTACATAGCCTCCCTGGAACTCCCCTACGGTCCTGAGCTGGTTCCTGGCGTGGCCCAAGGCCACCTTCTCCCTTCTTGGGGGTGAATAGCATCACCACCTTTTCTCTTATCCAGGCTCCTGGGGTATGACCCTGAGCCCTGGGCACACCTGCCTTGTTGAGTCACCACACAGTCCCAGCCAGTCCCTTCTGTTTGTCCCAGGAGCCCCTTGGGGTCACTGAGTGGACAGAGCTCTCCAAAGGGGTCCTTGCTGGGCAGAAGCAACCCCCTGCCAATGGCTGTAGCTCTTGTAGGTGGACATGCTTCCTTTGGAAACAGTTTTTCCTAAAGCAGCCAGAGTTTGAACTCCTCAGAAAGGTGCCCCTTAGAAACACTGCTTTGGGATGGGGAAGGTGGAAGGAAGGGGGTGAGTGGGGCTGAGGAGATGGAGACAGGAGGGAAACAGCTGCTAGTGCCCCTGTTTCATCCCTATCAGCTGTCTTCCTGGCCAGGCGGCCTGAGGATTTCCACACCTGAGTCCAAAGGGTGTTGCTGATTTAATTTGATGTCTGGGTGCTGGTCCTTGCGGCAGGCACCAGGAGAACATGCTGACCCCAGACCCTGCCCTCCCGCACCCCCATCCTCTGAGGCCGCCAGAGCTGGAGCAGATGTCTACTCATGTGGGGAGGGACCGGAGCATCAGGTACTGATAGGACAGAGGAGGGAGCAGTTCATGCCACCTCAGGGTTTGGGGAGGGCTTCCTGGGGAGGTGATGCCTGAGCATTGAAGCAAAGTGTGCAAGGGGTCACAGGCAGTGGCGGGGAGGAACGCCAGCCACGGGTGGTGCGTGGGGGCTCAGAGCAGTTGTCGTACCTCCAGGCTGCTGTGCGGGGCAGAGTATGGAGCACCTGAGCTTTATTCTGCAGGGGACACAAGGCTCCCACAGGACGTTGAGATATTGAGGAGGGGAGGATAGGCTGGGAATCAGTCCACAGGACTTTTAGTCCCAATCGGGCTTCTAAGTAATTGAAGCTTTGGGCAAATCAAAAACAAACCTTAGAACCTCAGTTTCCTTATTTTGTCTTGGGACAGTGTGTTCCCCAGGGGCCCGGCATGCTGGTGTGTGGCACCCTGCTTTGTCTGGAACAGCCCATGGCTGCCAGGGCTCTCTGGAGGGCATGCAGCCCAAGGCCATCCCTGCCTTTAGCTGGCCCCAGGATGGAAAAACACAGCTCTCTAGCTGGGATGCTTCAATGCTAGGTTCTCGGGGAAACGGTCAGATGGGTTTGGGGATCCTCATTTCTCTTTGAGGACCCAGCAGGAGAGTGGGGCTGGGGTCTTCTTGGAGGAGGCAGGGCCTTGGGAAAATCACCTAACATGTTAGACGTAAGTTGGATCAGTTTTCTAAAGTGATGGGTGTTAGATCACGGTGCTGAAGAACATGGACTTTGAAGCCAGACTCTGTGGGACTTCAGGCAGGATGCTTCAGCTCTGTTAAGTCTCAGTTTTCTCTTCCAGAACATGGGGATGTTAATAGGACTCACCTTACAGGACTAAGCAGATTAATGAGCTAGGCCACGTTGGATGCTTAGCACAGGGCTGGCCCCAAGCAAAGGCAGCACGGCTGGCTCTGACCTTGAGCAGGAAGCAGGCTCTCTGCACACAGACTGGAGACAAACCACAGAAGACAACGTGTGGCCCTGAGGGCAGGCCAGGGCACAGCCACGACTCGAACCTGAGGGCTGAGTCAGGGAGAAATTAGTCAGGCCGGTGCCGGTGGGACAACATTTGACTTGGTTGGATGCTTTGGCCATGAGTTTGGAGCAGGTCCAGGCCAACTACTCTGACCCACATGATCATGTAACATTTGGAGGTGATCAAGCTTTTACTGGGGAGAGTGTGGATGTAAAGTTCTCCACTGAGTTTTCTATAAATGCTTTTTATTAGCTAGTGCTTTATAATGTGAGAGCTATTGAGTTAGACATCCATTAGCTTCTACTCCCTGGGGAAGCAAGGATGGTTTCCTGAGTCCTTGTGCAGAGGCCAGGGAGCCTCTGGGGCTGGCTGGGCTTGGCAAGGAAGACAGCCAAGTGGCAGGTGGTTCTAGAACTCAGGCAGGCAGTCTGCTCGTATGTCTTCACACGTGTGTGTGTACGTGTGTGTGTGTGTGTGTGTGGTGGCTCTGTCGTGACTAGGATGAGAGGGAAGGGGTCAGGCTTCCAGGTATAACTTTAGCACTAGTAGGCAGAAGGCTGGGCAGGGACTCTGTGTACAGTCATGCAGGCCACGCATTGCCTGAGGATGCCACATTTAAGAGAGCACCATTCACATCATAGAAACCATAGATTTATATGTCTAGTATGACAATTCTGGGAAATAGAAGTCAAGTGTTTCATTTTAATAAAAATCAGAAAATAGTGAGAGTTTACAATGCATAGAAATGAAGTATCTTGAGAAGGGGAATCTTTTTGGATTTGTGCAAAGGTGCCACATAAGCTCCCAGCATCCCTGAGGTTGGGCATATGGGCTGGGTCAACCCAGGGTGAGGAAGGGTAAGGAGGGGTCCAGGGTCAGTAGGGGCACCCTGGGCTCCTCTCTGGCACACCCTATACCTGGTCCATGGTCCAGCCCCACAAAACTCCGCCTCCCGCCTGCCTTGGGATGATGCACCCACATTTTTCATCATCATGTGGTGCCTCCCTCATGAGGACTGGCAGGTGTCTAGGGCAAGACAAAAGAGGAGAGACTGGCGGTGGTAATACCTTGTCAGAGGTTGTGAAAACTGTTTTGCAGAGAGTTGGGGGTGGGACAGTGTGGTGATGAGGTGGGCTTTCCACGGGTGAGTCCAGGGGACGAGGCAGGGGGCAGTGGACGGCAGTGCCTGCACGGAGGCAGGAGTGCAGGGAGACTGGGACTCCTTGGAGGCTGGGGCCCAGCCACGTGACTCTCAGTTGAACCTCGCAGGTTTTAAAGCTGGGACTGGTGAGGGAATGCCATCATTCCTCACTTGCAGGAGTGTTGCAATTTCCAAATGGTTTTCTGTGGTGTATCCTGAGATACATTTGGCAGAGAAACCAAACCAAACCCTCAAAATATACTCCGAGACTGAGCAGGTAGGAACACCACACACGGTAGCTGTGCTCAGGCCTCGGACGTGTCAGTGCTGACCACTGAGGCTGGACTCACATTACTGCAGCCAGGATTTCCTAAACATACCGTCTAAACATGTTCAAAGAGTGAATACCTTTAACTCCCCCCAGGAGCTGGTATTCCTAGTCACCTGAGTACAGGTGGGGCTGGCCGAGGGATTGCTCCCTGAGCCCAGAGCCCGCTGAGCCAGGCAGAGCTGATCGTGGCTGCCCTCCGAGGAGGGGCACCTTCCTGCCTGGAATCCCCCAGAGCCCCCTTCAGACGTGTCTCCCTCCAGCCCATCTCCACTCTGGGCAGCTGCCCTTGACACCACCCTCCAAGTGAGGCCCTGACCCCCATACCCCAGTATGGGGCTGTGTGCAGAGGTAGGGCCTTTAAAGAGGTGATTTAGGTTAAATGAAGTCCCATATAACTCATGTCCTTATCCAAAGAGATTAGGACACACACCAGCACAGAGGGACAGCCACTTGAAGACAGAAGGAGAAGATGCTGTCTGCAAGCCAAGGAGAGAGGCCGCCCTGATCGTGGCCTCCCGGTCTCTGGAACTATGAGAAAATAAATTTCTGTTGTTTGAGTCCCAGTCTGTGGACCTTTGTCATGGCAGCCCAAGCAGCCCAGCTCAGCCCTCGTAGTCCCCAAATCCTTCCCTGCGAACTTCCTACCTGGGCAGGGACCTGGGACATAACCTAACCTGCCCAGAGCGCTTTTCTCTGGAGGATCAGCGCCGTTGCTGGGATTCTTATAACAAAGGAGGGCCGGCGAGGCGATGACACGAGGAAGAATCTGGGAGGAGGGCAGGGTAGTAGGGAAGACTGCAAGTAGACATTTTTGTTTGTTGTTTCTGTTATTCTTGGAACACGCCTGAGGAAGTGCTGGTGCTGTGCTTTACGAGGTCAAAGCACCGCTACTTGCAATATCTGGTTTGATCTTCACTGTGACTCCGTGGGGTCTTTAGGGGGTACTATTTCAAAAGTCAGATGGAAACTAAGGTTCTGGGGGTTAAGCATCTTTTGCCAAGTCACCAGCTAGTGTCATGGCTCAGTCTTAAGCTCAGGTCCCCATGGGGATCCGAGAGATGTCCAGGAGACAGTTGGACATGTGGCTTTGGCTCAGAAGAGAGGCCCAGGCTGCAGGCAGAGATACGAGTGTCATCAGCAAATATACCTTTTTCTGATAAAAGGGGATAAAGACAGCTGCAGCTGGCCCTGCCCATTTTCCCCTCTCCTACCTTGGAGGCAGATATGATGCCTGGGGCTGCAACAGCCATCTTGTCACTGAGAACTGACGCGTGATGCCAAAGGCCCACCCACCAAAGATGGCGATACTTACCTCGGGACCTCTTGTGATCTGAGGAGAAGGGGCCCTATTGCTTAAGCTCCTATAGTCAGGTTTCTTTGCTTCATGTTGCTTCCAGGGACACGATACCTAGAGCAGTGGCATGAGGTGCCTACAGGAGGGAAGAAAAGCCAACGCACTAAGGAATGCAGAGAGTGCTGAAGGAGCGAAGGAGCCCGGGTCCTTAATGCCCAGGACTGACCTTGCATCCACCTACAGCCGGGCTGGTGTGAAGTAAACAAGGACTGACCTGGTGTGCTAAGCCGCAGCTGGTTAGATTTCTTTCACGTGTAGGCAAAATCATTCCTAATGGGTACACCTTTCTTTCTTGTTTGGTAGGATGCTAGGTTGATTTACAGCCTAGCATTATATAAATTATATAAACAGACAGACACACACAAACAATCAAACACAGAGACAGAGTCAGAGAGAAACAGAGGGACCGAGCGAGAGTGGGAAGGAGGCATGGAGGACAGCCCGGCTGGGACCAGCCTTCGTGGGGCAGGAGGAGAAGTGGCAGCCTTGGTCTCCAGGGAGCAGCGCCACCCAGGGCACCCTGCAGGGCACCGCAGGCCCTGCTGTCTCTCTGCCCGCAGCTCCCTGACGCACACTGG
This sequence comes from Lepilemur ruficaudatus, assembly GCA_963574885.1. Taxonomy (NCBI): domain Eukaryota; kingdom Metazoa; phylum Chordata; class Mammalia; order Primates; family Lepilemuridae; genus Lepilemur; species Lepilemur ruficaudatus. The sequence continues at coordinate 4,923 of CAUYRT010074611.1, read as the reverse complement.
GCACCATCGTGGCTGCTGCTGCTGTCCCAGAAACGGCCACGCCTCAGGCCTGGCGGTCACTCCACGCTGTCCTTGTCCAGGGCTGCCCCCATGTGCTGAGCTGTGTGGTGACTCATGAAAAAGCAGGGGAAAGTCCCCTTACCCCTTCCCAGGACGTCCTGTGATGGAGGCCCCAACAGAGGGGCTCATGCACCAGTGGGTGGCGCAGTTTGGTGGGGCTTCTGGTTCTGGCTTCTCATCTTGTTTCTCTCTTGGGAGCCATCTCTCTTTCCCCATGCCAGGTGCGTGTCCCAGAGGCTGGGCCGTGGGAGGGTCAGAGAAGCAGCTGCCATGCTGGGCTCAGAATTCCCCCTTCCAGCCAAAGGCCCAGGCTTGGTGCCTCCTTAGGGTGAGCTCTCTTCAGGGAGGCTGCTCAGCTCCTCAGAGGACAGGCATTGTCCGCTGGGCCTGTTGACTTGTTAGGTAAGCTGTCTGCACGTCTGGCTGAGTCTCCTCAGCCTCCTAGAAAAACAGACTCCGTTCAATCTCTTGTCACTTCACCGAACATGCATTCCTGGGCCATCAGAAACCCCTCTCCACAGCCCAGGGCCTAGATAAGCTCCTGCTTCCAAGGCCAAGAGAAAGGTCACTTTGGGGACGCCCAACACAGTGTCATTTTTCAAAGTTCGGGCCCATGCCTGCAGCCCCACTCTCCTCCTCCAGGACGCAGGTTCTGGGTCCCAGCCACGCTCCTCCCGGAACTCCTGCTTTCTTAGGTGCTTATTCGTAGCACCTGAATCCCAGAACAGACATGTCCCCATTAAGGAATACCGGTAATGGGACAAGAAAAAAGACATCCTTTATGGGGGACAGGTTTGCTTTGCCCAAAATAGCCCTGTAGCAAATGTGCCTCTGAAGTGTCTCTTGATGAAATCTATTCACATTTGTAGTATTTTACATTGGGCTTAATAATTTATTAATGTTTAATATTTCACAAGAGTAAAGCAGAAAACCTGATGAAATTTTCATGTCTGCTATCAGAAGCGAGATGGAATGTGAGGCACCGCCGAGTGGCTGAGGCCGGGGATCAGCAACCGCCTCCTGCCAGCAGGCCCAGGCGGCCAGAGTCAAACCTTGGGGCCTGCGCCCGGGGACAGCCAGCCACCTGGGAGCACCCTGAGTTTTGTTGAACAGCGAGACCTGCTTGCAGTGTGATTCGACTAGGGCCAAACATCTTCCCCATGTCCCCAGTGTTCCTCACTGAACTGTTGGTGCCTGAAGTGTCCATCACGGGGACAGATGGCATTCCCTGCTGGAGGGCCTATACCCATGGGAAGCATGGCTTATGAATAATAATAGCAAATCCCAGTCACTGTTCTCAGCGTTTGATGTATACATTCCATTAATTCTCACAACAGTCCTGTGAGGTAGGAGCTCCTGTTTCCCCGTTTGACAGATGAGGAGACAGGCACCGAGAGGGGACGGAGATTTGCTCAGGGTCACGCAGTAGCAGCGAGCTGGAATTTCAGTCCAGACAGCCTCGCTCCGGAGTCTGTGCTCTTAACCATTACGCTATGTTTTTTCTCCCGATGCAAGTCAAATCAATGAGCAGTTGATTGTGTCCTTACCACGCACAGGGCTCTGGGCCACACGCTCTGGAGGAGACAGTGTACAAAAGTGAGACCCTCATCTGAGCGATGCACTCCGCTGCACGCCCTCCGCTCCAGCCTCACTTACCAGCTGCGTGACCCTGGGCCATTTACCCAATCATTCCCACCGTAAAAAGAACACCTCCCTCACGGGTTTGCTGTGAAGATGAAAGAGATCAATTAAAAAAAAAAATCATACTTGAGCAGGGTCGGCAAACTCTGGAAGATGGGCCAGATTCGGCCTGCTGACTGTTTTGTTTTTTCCCTAAACAGCTTTATTGGGGTATAATTCACATTCCATGCAGTTCACCCACTGAAAGGAAACAGTTCACAGGTGTTTGGTATATTCACAGATATGTGCGATCGTCGACATAGGCAGTTTCAGAACATTTTCATCACGTTGAAAGGAAGGCCTTCAGCTGTCACTCCTGTCTTCAACACCCGCTCATTCTCGCCCTCCCCAGCAAGAGACTGTTAATATGCCTGCCGTCTCTATGGAGTTCCCTGTTCTGGACATGCCATTCCAGTGGATGGAATCACATGATATGTGGTCTTTTGTCACTTAGCGTAAGGTTTGCTAGCTCGGCTGTGCCGCAGCATGCATCGGTACCTCATTCCTTTTCATAGCCAATAATATTCCTGTGTACAGATATGCCACGTTTTGTTCATCTCTTCCTCCATTGGTGGACACTTAGGTTGTTCTGCTTTTTGGCTATTATGATGCCTACTGCTTTCGTAAATACAATTTTTTTGTGACATAGTTGTGCTCGGGCCTGGGATTAGGGTGAGACAAGCAAGGTGCCCAGGGTACAGCAGTTAAGAAGGTGTTCACTCTCGGGTCCTGCAAGTGCCACACTTGTTTGTTTACCTACGGCCTATGGCTGTTTTTGTCCTAGCATAGCAGACTTGAACAGTTGTGACAAAACCATCTGGCCCACAAAGCCTAAAATATTTGTTATCTGGCCCTTCAAAGAAAACATTTGTCCACCCTAGTTCTTGAGTGATAGTTGAGGCCCCTTAAGCTCAAGTTTGAAAGGGAAGACAAAACAAGGATTTACCAGGTCATCTGAGACTTACCACTTAGCCTGATATCAGCCTTACCCTTGGCTGTGTCTGGATGGGCCACTGAAAATGAGGGAGTGGTTTTAGGCCCCAAGATACTGCTGCCAGGATGGAAACTTTTCTTATAGGACCCTTAATACTCCAAAGCTCCCTCCCAGACCTGCCCGCCGAAGAAAATCAAAATGGTTACCGGATGATGGCTAGTGTGTAGTTAGAGCCAAAATCATAATGTTCTGACCCACATGGATCTTTGGGGGCTAGTTAATTTTAGGGACTCTAGAATTGAAATAGGCAGGCAGTCCACTAAGATTTGCTTTGCTCCATAAAACAAAACAAAAATCCCCAAAAGATCTGGTGATCAACTCATGTTCCTTCCCTAATACCTAACCCTAAGTCAGCTGTCAGACCCGCAGCTCTTGGAATGGAAGGGAGGACAGGTTTCCTTGAGGAAGGACCCTGCAGTACCATCATGAGTACACACTATGATCCTGTCTTCAAATGTCTGCAGTGGGACTAGAGTAACTGTGCACTGAGATCAGGGAAAAATTCAGTCCTTTTGGGGATTGTTCTGAAATGTCTTAATTTTTGTATGTCACGCTGGTCTAACGGTTTTGCTGGGAGTTTAAGGGGATCAGGTTTTGGAGTTTAGCATGAGTCTACTTCACAATAAACCATTCCCTAAAGTTACTTATCCATTTTGTAAGTGTAAGAAGTTGAAATGTATATACCCAGCAGTTGCTGCAGTCCTTGTGTGCTCTCTCTGACTCATGAAGCCAGGATATTGTGGGTGAAATAAAGTCCTTTACAACTATCCCTCACTACTAGCATAGTAAACCAAGGTGATGCTGCTTTCCAGGGGAATTTCAGAGATTAGTACCCCCATCAAAATCTTGATTGCTACCAAGTTTGACTGGTGCAGAATGCAAATACAACTTAAAAACTGAATTATTGTAAACGTAATAATGTGACTCTCACTGGGCCCAACAGGATAATCCAGGATAATTTCCTATTTTTGTTTTTCTTTTTCAGACAGAGTCTCACTCTGTAACCTGGACTAGAGTGCAGTGGTGTCATCATAGCTCACAGCAACCTCAAACTCCTGGGATCCAGCGATCCTCCTGCCTCAGTCTCCTGAGTAGCTGGGATTACAGGCATGAGTCACCAAGCCTGGCTAATTTTTCTATGTTTTGTAAAGATGAGGTCTTGCTCTTGCCCAGGCTGGTCTCGAGCTGCTGACCTCAAGCAATCCTCCTGCCTCTGCCTCCCAGAGGCCTAGGATTACAGGCGTGAGCCACTGATCCTGGCCTAAAACTGAATTATTGTAAACTTAATATTAATAATGTGACTCTAACTGGGCCCAACAGGTTAATCCAGGATAATATCCATATTTTTAAGGTCATCTGATTAGCAACCCTAATTCCCCTTTACCATGTAATCTCACATTCACGGGTTCTAGGAATTAGGGCCACGTGTGGGGCTGTTATCCTGCCTAATACAGCATGAAAATACCAGGAAGCTTCTGATGACCCGTGGTAGTTTACCCCACACACCTTCTTGCCCTCGTTGTGCAGAGCAGCACTCATTTCCCTTAGGAGTATCAATCACACTAGCGAACATTACAGTTTCCATTTTTGCCTGTTTCGGGAATGTGGACTATGAAAAGATGAGGTAGCAGCCTCTGCTACAATTCAGTGTAACAATTGTTGTGTTCTCTGCTAAATCATTCCTGTCTTGGATACTAAAACTTCAAAACTGGCATATTCCAGACTGTTAGGAATGGAAATCAGTGTTCTAGACCACTGGGCCCTGGAAACTTTGCTGAGATGACACGCCCAAGTATGTTCATGTTGTTTACCTCTGACACTTGTGTCTTACAAAAATCATCTAGTACGATTACAGCTTTCTAACTGTTCCATTCCTTCAGCATGATGTCATCAGTATTGTGGGTGAGTATATTATCTCGTATGGTGGTGATATGGGAAATATTCCTGTGGGTTAAGGATGGCACGGAGATGATGCTATGACATATCCCCAAAGAAAGACAGTAAAAGTGTATTGTTGTCCCTACCAGATGTAAGCAAGCTGATTTGGGTTTTTTTTTTTTGGGGGGGGGAAACTACAAAGCATTTACAGTACAATGTTTACAGTCACAATTTGTAGTGAGCTGATTTCCCAAAATATATTACCACTCAAGTTGACTTATCTTGTTACATTCAAAAACCTACTCTGTCAA
>CAUYRT010074609.1:0-150414 GCA_963574885.1 Lepilemur ruficaudatus | reverse complement strand
TATTGTATCCCTAGGTACTTTTTGGTTTCTAAGCCCTCATTCCCTCCAATGTTTCCAGTGTCCATTATACCACTCTGTGCATCTTTATGAAGCCAAAGTTTAGCTCCCAACTGTAAGTGAGAACATGTGGCATTTTTTTTTCCCTCTTCCTTAGATACTTAGGATAATGGCCTCCAGTTCAATCTAAATTGCTGCAAAATACGTTATTTCCTTCTTTCGTATTGCTGAGTAGTAATCCATGGTATATATATATATATACACACCACATTTTCTTAACCCACTCATCTGTTGATGGACACTTAGTTTGATTCCATATCTTTGCGATTATGAATTGTGCTACAGTATACATCTGAGTGCAGTTTTCATTTGGATATAATGATTTCTTTTCCTCTGGGTGGATACTCAGTAGTGGAATTGCAGAATTGAATGGCAGATCTATTTTTAGTTCTTTGTGAAGAACTAAATCTATACTGATCTCCATAGAGGTTTACTAATTTACATTCCTACCAACAGTGTATAGGTATTCCCTTTACACTGTATCTGCGCCAACATCTATTGTTTTGTGACTTTTTAGTAATGACCATTCTAATTGAAGTAATATGGTATCTCATTGTGGTCTTACTTTGCATTTATCTGATGCTTAGTGATGTTGAGTTTTTTTTATTTGTATTTGTTGGCCATTTGTATATCTTCTTATGAAATATGCCTGTTCATGTCATTTGTCCACTTTTTAATGGGATTGTTTGTTTTTTTTTCTTGCTGAGTTGTTTGGGTTCCTTGTAGATTATGGATATTAGTCCTTTGTTGGATACACAGTGTGCAAATATTTTCTCCCATTCTTTAGATTATCTATTTGACTATTTTATTATTTCTTTTGCTGTGCAGAATGTTTTTACTTTAAGTTCCATTCATCTATTTTTATTTTTATTGCATTTGCTTTTGGGATGTTAGTCATAAATTCTTTGGCTTGACCAATTTCCAGAAGAGTTTTTCCTGGGTTTTCTTCCAATATTTTTATGGTTGCAGGTCTTAAAACTTAAGTCTTTAATTCACCTTGAATTAATTTTTGCCTATGGTGAGAGATAGGGATCCAGTTTCATTCTTCTGCATATAGTATTCAATTTTCCCAGCACCATTTATTGAATAGTGTGTCTTGTACTCAGTGTTTTTGTCTGCTGTGTCAAAAATTAGTTGGTTGCAAGTATATGGCTATATTTCTGAGTTCTCCATTGTGTTCCGTTGATCTACATGTCTACTTTTATGCTATCATATCATTTTGGTCACTATTGCTTTGTAATATAATCTGAAGTCAGGTAATTTGATGCTTCTAATTTTGTTCTTAGGATTGCTTTGGCAATGATTAAAGTCAAGGTGAAAGAGAGAATTTTAAAATTAGCAAGAGAAAAGCATCTAGTCATCTGTAAAAGAAATCTTATCAGATTAACAGTGGACCTCTCAGCAGAAACTTTACAGGCCAGAAGAGAATAGGATGTCATTTTCAGATTTCTTTTGTATTTTGTTGGGCTTCTTTAGAATCAATATTTGAAATTCTTTATCTGGCATTATGAGGAATTTTTTTTTGATTGGGATATGTTGGTGGACAATTGTCGTCCTTTTGTGGTGCCATATCTCCTGCTTTTTTATGTTTCCTATGTCTTTCTGTTGATTTGCACATCTGATGTGGTAGTCTCTTATTTCAACTTTTTGAAATATGCTTTTGAAGGGGAGAATTTTTTTCTCCTGAGAGATACATATATGTTGTTGGTTGAGTAGGACACTTTGGAATTGATTTTGGGGGCCTACAGTAGTGTGATCTTTGTATGATTTCTTAGGCAGTACACAGAGTCAGTGATATCTATAATTGTTGGTGGCTTAGGAAACAGTTGTTAGTTGATGCTGTGGGGAAGTTTTTCTAGGGACTTTCTAGGGACTAGTCCCAGTGGTGGAAACAGTGGGTTGCATATGCCTGATTTTAGGCCACAGAGCAGCTTACTTTGGTAGCAGGGTTAGTGTGTCCTGGGGGGCCAGTTCTTCAGTCTTCAGGTGGCTATCTCAGAAGCCAGTAATTGGAGCAGAGGGCCAGGTGTGTGTGGGGGTGTTCTCAGGCTCCTGAGAAGCTGGTGTGACGTGGAACGTGGCAGTAGTGGTGGTTGAGCTACCCGCTAGGACCCAAGTAGTCCATGTTGGTGTTACTGGCAGCTGCAATGGATTGGAGAGGCGAGTCCCCAGCCCCACAGCTGCCTATAACACAATAGTGGGTTAAGTGTGCTTAGGAGAGCTTGGCCACCTCTGCACTTTTCTGGCTTAATGGCAGCTCTGGCTAAGTCACCTTGAACTCAGCCCAAGGGTGGGGCGTGGCCCAGCATTAAATTCTCAAAATGGTGCTGGTTGTGGGCTTGCAATGAAGGAGGGTAGGGCCCCTTTGAGACAAGTGGCATGGACAAGAAACTGTGGAGAGTGCTATCTGCTTGTGTCTCAGTCTCATAGGAGCCCATAGTAGGGCAGTGGGAATTATCATAGGTGGTGTAGGAGAGCCTGGGCTTCCCTGTCCCTCCTCAGCTGGGCAGGGCTATGGCTTCATCAGTCCAAACTCAGCCCAAGTGTGTGCACTGCCCAGCTTTAAACTCCCAAAGTGGTACTGTGGGCCTGTGACGAGAGAGGGTGATGAATAGGTAAAAAGCGTGGGCAAGATGCTGGTAGCAGTGCCCTCCACTTGCATTGCTGTCTCACCATGCATGTAGCAGGGCAGCAGTAATTGCCCTAGGTGTATGTAGGACAGCTTGGGCTCCCTGTTTCTCCTTAGCTGGGTGGCAGCTGCAGCTGCGTCAGCCCAAGAGTGGGGTTTTGCTCAGGTTTAAACTCCTAAAATTGTGCCTTGGGCCTTTGAGCAGAGAGGCCAAGGCCCTTCTCAGGTGGGCTGAAGTGGCAGGAAACTGTAGCAAGTGCAATTTGCAGCTGGCTGTAGGACGGTGGGCACTGTCCCAGATGCATATTGGAAAGCCTAGTTTCCCTGCCTCTCACCAGACAGGTGGGGGCTGCAGCTATATCAACCCAGACTCAGTCCAAGGGTGGGGCACATCCCGGCGTCAAACTCTGAAAATGGTGGCTTAGACCTACAACTGGAAAGGTTGGGGCCCTATCCAGGCAGGCAGAGTGGGTGGAAAATGCCGTCTGCTCACATCTCACAGCAAGGCAATGAGGACCTTCCTAGGGGTGCGTAGGAGTGCCTGGGCTCCTCTATTCCTCCTCAGAGCCACTCAGTGCCTGCTAGCTTGTTTTTTATTTTGTTTATAATATTGCCAGAGTTTTTATGCTGCTTCCTTGTCATTTAAAACCTCTACTCTCAGCTTAGTTTGTGGTGTACTTGTTCTCCTTTGCTGGGAGCTCTCCTACTTGCTAAAAAGAAGGAGAGGTTCCTGGATGGCACATTTGTGTATACTCTAGGATAATGACCTGGAAGGAGGGAGGAAAATGCACTGAGAGCCTGGAATGCAGCTCTTCTCCTGTGTTGTCCTGTTCTACTTTGGTCACCTCAATTAAGCTGCTGCTGGAGTATAGTTATGTAGAGTGGTGGGTTGGTTCCCTAGGCCACTGGGGAAAACTCAATCAGGGGGCTAGGCAAGTCCCTCTCCACAGAGGCCAGTGGTGTGGGAAATTGCTCCTCCAAGGTCTTCCTGTGGCAGTGGCAGTGGCAGTTGTGGTTGGGCAAGGCTCTCTAGCTGGTGGCTATGTTTAGAATGTCGTGAATGTTCATTTTCTAGAACTTTGTGGGTGTTTGTTCCACCCTGGTCCAGGGTGCAGTGACAACATGTGATGGGAGAGAGCAGGTCATGGATAACAGGTCTGTGAGCAGTGCACAGTGCCACAGAAGGGTCCATGGTTCAGGGGTGCTGAGAGCGGCTCTCTCCCAATGCAGGTCTGGCTGTGGCTGCTGCTGCAACACTTCTTAGGTGGAATTAGTGGACAGTGAGGGCAGCGGGTGCCTGCTCTGCTCAAATCCCCTATTGGCAGGGAGACAGGGGTTTACGGAGCATTTTCTGTTCCCAGTCACATGGTACATGAAAGCATCTGTCCTCTCTGCTCCCACCCAATTCTGGCAGGGCTGATATGGAGGTGACTGCAGTAAAGCTGGTCCCTGTGTAGACTCTAGGCCTGGGAGCTTAGAATGGCATCAGTTGCAGCAACCCAGAAACATAAGCCAGTATTTCCCTACTATGTCTGCTCTCTTGTGCAATGTTACTGTAGTCTCCAAGCAGCAACCTGATCAGTTTGGAGGCCTGTCATAGTGGGGGCCCTCCCTCATAGCTCAGGTTGCAGTGTCCATGGGGGGAATGTGAAGCCCTGGAATTCTCTCCTCTGACCCTTTCCCACATGTGGACTCTTCTCCCAGGTACCTTCTGATCTTGCAGAGTGGATCACTCTGCCTCCCTGTCTTTTACTTTGGGTGTTTCCAGTCACTTCTCTGATGATTTATGATGCTCTCTCTAAGACTGTCCACCCACAGGTGGACATCTACTTGAAATTTCAATCCTCTCTTTGAGAATAACCTGTCTGGGCTGCTTCTAATCTGCCATAATGGCCCCTCCCCTATACCACATTTTCTTTATCCCCTCACCATTGATGTACACTTAAGTTGGTTCGATAGCTTTGCTATTGTGAATAGTGATATACAATGTGATCTAAAGATTTTCAAAGAGTCTCATTGAATAATAACATTAAAATTATTTAAAATGGCTTTAGCCCTTCAAAATAAACATACAGATAAAAATAATTTTCAAGTTCTTCCAAATAAATAACAGAATAATTCAGTCACCCATGAAGAGCATCTGACTTTTGAATTAACTAGTTTCCATTCAAATAGAAAACATTCCAAAATATGTGGGTCTTGGATAGTATGGGTTAAAATGATGAAAATATGAGTGATGTGTAACTTTCAAATAGTGACTGAATCTCTTGGTTAACAGAAAGCTATTAGAATCAAATTTAAATAATACAAAATTAATTTACCCCCTTCAAATCAAGGATGTATAATTTGAAATATGTTATTAAAAACTGTGAGGCAAATGTCTAGTTGTTATTAGAGTAGCCCTGTAGCCTACCCCTGTTCCTGCCTTGCCTCCATTCCCATTCAGACAGATCTTAAAGAAAGGTCACTGAATTTGGGCCTGGGCTTCATCAGGCTTTGGGTATTAGACAAGCCAAGAAAACCTGACTGTGGAAGGTATGGTGACATTGTGTTTTCTGTGTGCCAATTTTCCTTCTTTACACTAGAACCCCAACTCTGTAGACTTTCCTGCTTTCAAATCTTATCTTTCCAGCCTCTTCTTCCATAACCCTCTTTGACCACTTGCCTTTGCTCTCAATACCTGGTCTTAGTCCCATTTGTTTTATCTTGAATTGAGCACTAATTAGCACAGTGCTAATGTAAAACATGGCTTTAGCTATGAAATGAAAAGAACCCTTTCTCAAAGTAAAACCAAGCCTTCAGATACTAATGTCCTTATGGCCCATGATTAAGTTTTATCTATCATAAATATTAAATCATCAGTGTAAATGCATTTTTTTTCGAAAGGGGACAAATGGCAACAACTCAAGAGCTTTTGGCAATGGGAGATGAGAAAGGCCAATTCTAAAATAAAGGAATTTCACAAGAATGGGAGGCCAGGAAATCAAAATAGACTTCCACATACTTCAGATTTTTGAGTAGGAAGTACCCTGGGTGTTTTAGTTTTGCAAGGGTTTCATCCTGAGTGTTCACAAGCTGTTCTGAGCTTCTACTTAGTGCCAGGTTTTGTAACAGGCACTGGGACATGCCACAGTGAAGACAAGGCTACAGGATTGGCAGAGAAAATATGTTTGTTTCCATTTAACAGAAAGAAAAGCTGAGGCTAGAGTGCCTTTCCAAGTGATTTTCCTGAAGGTCTGGGGGATAATCTTGACAAAAGTGCATCAAGAAAAAAATCTTGTTATTTGTGACAACATGGGTGAACCTGGAGAGCGTTATATTAAGTGAAATAAATCAGACACAAATACTGCATGATCTCATTTATATGTAGAATCTAAAAAAGTTGAACTCATGGAAGTAGGTAGTAGAATGGTGCTTATTAGGGGATAGGGGAAAGGGGTTTGGGGATGTATTGGCTCAAGGGTACAAAGATTCACTCAGGAGGAATGGATTTGAGAGAGCTATTATAGATCTATTATATATCATGGTGACTATAGTAAAAATAATGTATATTAGAAAATTGCTAAGAGAGTAGATTTTAAATGTTCTCACCACAAAAAACTGCTAAGCATGTGAAGTGATAGGTATGTTAATTTTCTTGATTTAATCACTCCACAATGTATATGTTATCAAATCATCATGTTGTACCCATATATACAGTAAAATATTAATAAACATTCCACAATATGAAAAAGGAAAAGGGATCCAGGTGCCCTAATTGCTCCTTGTTAAGACCATAACTACTAATTTAGACTTTAGCCATAAGATTTTTAATAAGAGATTGTCATATTTCTTCCATCATGCGCTCATTTCCTCTTCATGTCAGTTACCGCAGTACTGTTCCTCACCATTTTTCTGTCCTTTCCTCTACTTCCCAAGCAACTTTTGCTCTTTGCCATTGTTATTGCGTATGTTGCTCCATCATTTTAAATACGTAGATACAGTAAGAAATTTCCATGACAATCTCTGCCCTAAGTGAGTTAGCCAAGATTTCAGGAAGGCCGGGGATGTGCCAGCATATTGCATAAGCACCTTGATCATGTAATCAGACACCGTGGTACAGGACAAAAAATGAACAGGGGGAGCAAAGTCAAGGGGAAAGGGAGAAACACACAGAACAGCTACCACATTGCACTAGAAGCAGAGTAGGCTAGTAGGTTCTTAGGCAACCACATTGTGATAAAGAGTTTGCTGCTAGAAAGAGGTGTCAGTAAAACTCAGAATATAATTATGTGAAAAGTTATTAGGACACTTGATAGGCAAGAAAGAGACATGTCTTTTGCAACACAGAGCATGCACCCCAGACTTAGCATCTCCCCAGAGGACTTGGGATACACAGAGCTGTGGTGAGGGGTCTGGTTTACTCACTGATATTGTTTCTACCTCACTTTTCTCTGAAATTTGTTGCAGGTTTTGTTCCAAAGGATTATAGGAAAATTGAGAAAATTCTTAGAATGTTCTTTCATGCAATCTCTGAAGTGTCACTTGTTTTAAAAATTTGCAAGGAAAGGAGTTCCCCTCCACGCTGGATTTTTTCCTATTTCAGGCACCATTGTTTTCTGTTCATCTTCAAAATCATTTTCAAATTTCTTTACATATTTGGCAAAAAACGAACGATCAGTATACTCTGATTTTATATATGGTAAAAGTTAGAAAATGATCGTGGTGAAGGATACTTGAGAAAGGCACTTGCATCACTCTCTCTCTCTCTTGTGAAAGACCCTCAAGATTATGATATTTTTAAAAATCATCTTGTTTAAATTCTGCTATTACTAACTTTAATGTTACCAGTTATTTGTACCTAAGACTTTGCAAATAGTGTTAGTGTTACCAACAGAAACATTCTGGGAGTGGGGTATATAAAAGATCTCTGGGTGTAGGAGAATTTAGGATGTGAGCTCATTCTATTTATTCACAGCTCAATTTCTCTAGGGAGGACATGCATTCTCTTTTCATTACAGGATCTTCCAGGTAGAAAACAATTTTTCTTAAGCTTGGGGCTTGAAAACTGGTTTTTATTCAAGGCTGTATAAATCCTGGAGTTGGTAGACAGTTTTAGAGAGGAAAGTACAAGAAGGAAAAAAGGGGACAAAGTTTATAAAGGCAATGATTTGAATTTTTTTTTAAATAAGTCCTTAAGTAATCTACAATTGTACAATCAACTCCCTCAAAATTGAATGAAAACTAATTTTCAACTGAATTAGTACTCATAAAGTAGTCATAAAAATAATAGAAAGAATATTGTTTGTGAGACAATGCCAGTTCTATTTCTTATACTAACATAAGTAAATAAACATTTGTATTTTTATTGCTTATACTATTACTTAAACTAAGAATGTAAATATAACTCTGGTAGGTAACCTTAAGTGGTATTTCCTGGGAAAAATATTCAAACTGTAGCCTTCATATTGCGCTTCTAGTCATAATTTTCAATTTTTAAATATCAGTGCTTTTTATTTTTTTCTATAAAAGTGAACAAGATCCTTATGTATAATTAGGGAAATAATTAAAATTGAAAAACATATATATGTTGTTTTATTCCACTATCTAAGGATAATCACTCTGAAGGCTTGTGGTGACACGGATATTTCTTATTGCTTGAGAGTTGCACGTAATGAAGGGCAACCATTGCATAGAATCAAAAGGAAATTTAATGTTATTAAAATTTTAAAGGTATGATGGAATTAACATAGTCATACTCACAAAATTCATCATGACAATCTTGTATTATCCTGGATTAAGCTTGAACCAATTATTTGAAGTGAGGTGACACAAGACCCAAAGAACGGGCCCCACATGAACTCGCCATCAAATTGCTACTGACTGATTAACACTATGGTGCTCAAATGGTGGTGGTGTTCACTAGGAATTCAGGAGGTGGAGGGTAGACCCATATCTGAGAGATGGGGTGAGCACTGTGGAGGGGAGGGGAAGGCTTGAAATGTAGTTGGGGAAGGGTATTAGGGGTCTCAACAGGGGGAAGGAAATCCTCTAAAATTGATTTATGTAAATAGCTGTACAACTTGGTAATTTACTAATAATCATTTAATTGTACACTTAAAATGGAGTAAAGGAATGATATGTAAATTAAGAAGTATTCGTTGTGATGCTTTAGCATATAATCTTCCAGAAATGTTTTAGTATGCGTATAGATGTAATACAGAAGATAACAGTGTATATTCATAAAACTGGAATTATATGCTCAGTTGGGAAATTGCTTTTGTACTCGAACCATGTACATCTTTTTATAACAATAAATATTTGAATATTAAAAAAAGAAAATCTCACAATTAAAATGGTATGTCATGGTAAAAAAAACGAAAAACTTTCCCTCTAAAATCAGAAGCAAGACAAGGATGTTAGTTTTTACCACTTCTATGCATTATTGTAACAGAAGCCCTATTCAGGGCAATTTGTCAAGGAAAATAAATAAAAATCATAGAAATTAGAAAGTAAGACATAAAATTATCACTATTTGCAGATGGTATGATCTCATAGAAAATTCTAAGGAATTCAATTAAAAATGTTAGAACAGCCAAGTTCATCAATGTTGTAGAATCCAGGACCAGAATTTAAAAATCAAATGAATTTCTACACAGTAACAGTGAAAAATACAAAAATAAAGGAAACAATCCCATTTCCAATACCACAACAAAAATGAAATAAATAGGAATACACTTGACAAAAGTAATGCAAAATTTGTACACTAATAACTACAAAACATTCTTGAAAGGAATTAGGAAAATCTAACCAAATGAAAAGTCATCTCTCATTCATAGATTGGAAGACTTAATATTGTTAACATAGCAATATTCCCCCAAATGGCTATAGATTCAACAAAATGCCTATGACTATGCCAGATGCCTTTTTGCAGAAAATATCAAATTGATTCTAAAATTCATATACAAATGCAAGAGTTGTGCAAATGATAATACACCCTTGATAAAAAACAAAGTCACAGGACTCATACCTTCCAATATCAAAACATTCTATAAAACTACTGTAATTCAAACCAAGTGTTACTGGTATAAGGATAAACATACAGATTGATGGAATAGAATTGAAAATCCAGAAATAAATTCTTACATGTATGATCATTGACTTTCAATGAGGGTAGCAAATTGATTTAGTTGAGAAAGATTTGTTTTCTTCACAAATAGTGCTGGGATAATTGGATATCCACATATAAAAATATGATGCTAGGCTCCTCTCTAATACCATACATAAAATTTAACTCAAAATGCATCATAGACCTAAATATAAGAGCCAAAATCTAAAATTTTAAGAATGAAACATAGGAATAAATCATGACAGCCTTTGATTAGGCAATATTTTCTTAGCTACAAAGCCAAAATCACAAGCAACAAAGGAAAACATCAATTTGACTATATACAATTAAAGTTTGTGCACAAAACATCACCATCAATAAAGTGATGAAAAATAAAAACCACAGAATTCTAGTATTTTAGATTATATATCCGACACAGATTTGTTTCCAGAATATATAAAGGACATTTACAACTCAATAATTAAAAGACAAAAAACTAATTAAAAATTGGGCAAAAGATCTGAATAGACATTTATCCAAACAAGATGTACAAATGGCCAATAAGTATAAGAAAAAGCTGCTCAAAATCATGTCATTAAAAAATGTAAATCAAAACTACAACGAAACATTCCAAAATCAATAGAATATCTATAATCAAAAAGGTAGACTTCAAGAACAGGAGGATTAGAATTGCCATTCATTGCTGGTGAAATGTAAAATGGTGAAGTCACTCTGAAAAACATTTTTGAGAGTTCCTAAAATTATGAAACATCAAGTCACCATATGATTCAGCAATTTCTCTCCTTGGGACAGCCAGTACAAATGAAAATATGCATCCGTACATAAACTCATGCATAAGTGATCATAGCAGCACTATTTCTATTAGCCAAAAATTAGAAACAATTTAAATGTTCATCAACTATTGAATGGATAAAACAAATATGATATATTCTTACAATAGAATATTATCCAGCAACAGAAAAAATTGAAGTACTCATATATCTTATAATATGGATAAATCTTGAAATCATTATGATAGGTGAAAGAATCCATTGACAAAGACACCTTAATCTTTGATTCCATTTTTATGGAATGCTCAGAATAAGTAAATCTGTATAGACAGAAAGTAAACCAGTAGTTTTCCAGATGTGGGTGTGGGGTAGTAGGTAGCAATGGGGAGTGACTGCTAATGGTACCAGATATATTTATGGGGGTGATGAAAATGTTCTATAATTAAGTTGTAATGGTTACACAACTCTGTGAAAATATTAAAAAATCAAATTGCACATTTTAAATGTGAGAATTTTAAGATATATAGTTATATCTCAATTAAGATGTTAAATATATAGATAAATATAACCAACATTCTAGTATAATTTCTTAAATTGTTTAATACAAATCATTCTGAAATAGAATTATACAGTAGTTGGTTAAATATAGTATAATTTCTATTAATATACAAAATAAATTTTGCAGGAATAATGTAGGTTTCAGATACCATTCTAATTATCTAGGAGTATCCCCTTGATTCCATTTCTGAAAGTTTATTTGTTATGATGTCATTATTCCATGAACTATAATGTGCACTTTATATTCTATTCCAAATAACTTATGTAAGTCCTTTCACTGATAGCAGCCTCCTCAATCCTCCTCTAAAACTACGATAAGATTTCATATTTTAAAGTGAACGAAAATTTTAAGATTACAGACACAGTTTATCTCACGTCTACTGTATTTTTAACAATATGAATACCATACTTCTAGAAGCAACAGGGGCTCAACAAATCACAATGTAGACCATAAATCTCTAGAACATATCAGGTGGCTATTTCTTTTATTAATATCTTTTGACAGGGAAACTGCCTCTCTTCTCAGTTTAAACCATAGAGCCAGGCGCTATTCTAACTCTGTAAAGATTATCTTTACCTACTTTTTCCCCCCTCAATGCTTTCCTTTCATCATCACTTTCCACTAAACTATAAAGTTTCTGCTGACTCCTCTGCCACTCAGATAGTATTTATTTTGGGACTTTAATATCCCTTGCTCCATCTAAAAATGTTTCAGTCTCTTTCACCTTTTGTATGGTTATAATTTTGTATCTACAGAGCAGGGATATGCTAATTTTCATCTGAATTTCGTTAATCTTTATTTTTTTACATTTAGCAAGCTTTGACTACTACTAAATTTTCTGTCTTTCTGCCTAAAGCCATAACCAAGGATAGGAATCACATAGCTAAAGCCGAAACCTCCCGAGCATTGTAATAAATAATTCCCAAATACAGCCACCATCAATTCTTCCATTCCTGAATGCAGATGCCACTCTTATCAAGAGTTCTTGTCCATTTCTCCTCCTATTGATGATACACTAGCCTTAGGATTTATTTTTATCAATAGAATGTAGTAAAATTGATACTGCACTAGTTTCATGCCTTGATCTTAAGAAGTCTGACAACTTTACCTTTCAATCTTTTGGAGCCCTGAAGTAACACATAAAAACGTTTGGCTTCTCTA
The DNA here is from genome assembly GCA_963574885.1 of Lepilemur ruficaudatus. Taxonomy (NCBI): domain Eukaryota; kingdom Metazoa; phylum Chordata; class Mammalia; order Primates; family Lepilemuridae; genus Lepilemur; species Lepilemur ruficaudatus. Next base: position 138,130 of record CAUYRT010074609.1, on the reverse strand, counting down.
CTATAGAAAACAAACAGGCAAAAAATTCCATTTGCTTGGCCAACACATAGCTGTGCCAGACATAGCAGCGGAGGCACCTTTCATGTGATCAAAGACATGTTGAACATTTCAATTCCGTTCAAGTTCTGAGCCAAGGGCACTGCATGAATTATTCCAGCCAATCATGTAGAACAAAAATAAGCCCTGCCCAAATTGCAGATTCATGGGCAAATAAATGTTTGTTACTTTTGACACTAAGTTTTGGGGTGTTTTGTTAAAGACAAATAGATAAGCCAAACTGGCTCAAAGAAAGAACCCACAAAAGGAAAAAATATAGAATGTTTACTATAAGAGTTATTGTAATTAAAACTTTAGAAACTTAGAGAAGAACCTTCATGCTGATCCAGTGATCTGTCTTGAAAGATTATATACATATAAAAAGATACTCTGTAGAAAGCGAAACTAAAGTATAATGGACAGAAAGATCATGTTGATGTTTTCTCCTAAGAGTTTAAATTATTACTATCAATACAAAAAATTGAAGTTAAAAAAACAAATCAGCATATAAGAAAAGGTGGGATATTATCTATTGATCATAATATGTCACAGTAAACTTTTTCAATCTATCATATAACAATAAAAAATTTATATATAGGTTAAATTTGATGATTATCAGGATGTATAGGAATGAGAAATGAGACAAGTAAGAACCTCTTCTTTATTATCTTCCTAGAAATGACAAGATGGCATTTGATATTTTTTACAAGTAGGAGCTTTTGCTCATGTTAGTAATTTTTCACACTAAAAATTAAAGTTTTTGATGGTGATATTAGTTATTTACTGCTGCATAATAATTTGCCCCAACACTTAGTGGCATAAATCAACAGACATTTATTATTTCATAATTTCTGTGGTCAGGAATTCCAGCTTGGCTTAGCTGGATGTCTCTGCTTCAATGTCTCTCACAGGTTGTGATCAGAGTATCCGCCAGGGCTAGTTCTCAGATGAAGGACCAATGGGAAAAGGATCTGCTTCCAAACTCATTCACATAGTCTTGGAATATTTGATCCCTTGTGAGCTGTTGGACTGAAGTTCTCAAGTCATAGTCTTTGGTCAAAGATTTTGCTCAGTTCCATGTCCTATAAATATTTACAGAGTAATTGCCTTCCTTAAGAGCTAGTAAATAAGAGCAATAGTGGGCATGCAAAATGGAAACCACAGCTTTCTGGTAACCTATGCTAAGAAGTAACATTCCATTACTTCTGCCATAGTCTATTTCTTAAAAGCAGTCAATAAGTTTAGACCACCTTCAAGGGAAGGAAATTGCAAAAAAGCACGAGTATCAGCAGGTGAAGATCACTGAGTCCTGCCTAGAGCTACTTAACACATGGCTCACAGAAAATAAATAACCTCTCCTAATCACATACCACCAAATTGCACGAATTGTTTATTTCAATTTAGGGGAAAATTAAAACAAGTTACATAAAACTTAGTTTATATTTTGATAATAATAAAATGTTATCTTTTATCAATTACAGGCTTTATTTATTTTTAAATGATCCAATTAAAGAACATTATTTCCTCCTATACACTTATATATAACAAAATATTAACTTTAAATGTATGTCATATATGATTGTTTTAGGTCAAAAAATTAAAATCATTCAGACAAGAAGAAAACTGTTATGTTTTAGGGTTATTCAAACCTTGATATTTCTTACTTTGTACAGAACAATGCAGATGGTGGGGGAAGAACAACCTTCATGCTGTATTATGGCACTTTGGGTTAGAAAGAACAAAGACACACAAACGTTTTTTCAAGTAATGAGAATTAATTTTAAAAATATGTCATATTATCAATGTTTCTGTAGGAATGAGGAAAGTAGGAGTCCAGTACAAACTATAAGAAAGAAACACACTAAATCTCATAAAGAAAGGACTCTCCTTTTAAAACTGGAAAAATTCCATATAGTTCCAGAAACTTCCAACAGTAACAATTTTGAGGCTTCCTCCTTAGTGCTCTGCCCATTTATGCTTTCAATATGGGTCGCCTCCATTTTCCATTTCCTTATTCTCACTTAATTTATGTATAAATTTTCCCTAACACATCATTTTGTCTAATTTTCCTCACAGTTTCTGCTCTTTATAAATTCAGCCTGTCTTCCTAGATGTAATCATAGCTTATGCCATCCTTTTTATTCTCAGCTTCCGCTGCTAACTGACTTGTTCTTCTATTTCAAATTCCCGAGTGAGAGAACCTGATTGGTTCTGTCCTCCTTTTCAAACGAGGGCAAGCTACAGATGACTTATGAGCCTTTGATTTGCTGACCTTGGGTAAGGTGCCAAATGCATATCCAAAGAGCTATAACTGAGGACAAAGTCTCACGGGCACTGATGGAATCTGTTTCCAGGAAAAGCCTGTATATACTGCAGGTCATCAAGTTAGCAAAATAAGTGTAGTTCACTACCATTTCTTAAACTTTCTTGATAATGTAGGTTAGGTCCTGAAAATAAAAAGGCAGGAGTGGGACCTGAGATTGTCCATATTTACACATTTCTAGAGAGCCTATTGCATTCAATTATATTTTAAAAGGAGGCATGCCTCTTATCAGAGGGCAAATTATCAGCTTTCTTCTAGCAGATATTAACAGAAATGAAACTGAAGACAAGCACTAGAGGATCAATGAGGAAGATAAACATTAGAACATAGAATCATGAAACATAAATGATGAATGGACAGTTTTGTTAAGCTAAGAGTATGAAAGAAGATATATATTAAATATGGCAAGCAAAATACTAAAGGATAGTAATAAAGAATCAAAACTGCTCTGTGATCAATAGTGTTAGGAGTGTAAAATAATTTTTTAAAAAACCACTATGTGAAGTGTACAGATACATGTATAAGTAAGGCACAGCATGTTTACTGAACTCCATAAATGTCCCAGAGAAGGCAAAATGGAATATTCACATAGATAAAGTAAATGTAGTAGTGCAAAAGGAAGAGATTGGGTTCAATAGTTGGACATTACACTTTAGGTACAAGGCAGTGAGTTGGGTTATATGATTAAGAATCTTCACTCTGGAAGATTAGGATGCAAAGTAGGAACCCAACCAAGGTTAGGAATAGCTGTTAAGACTGAGCAGATGCTGATGCTGTTATTAAGCTGATTAGCTGTAACCCAAAGCTCATTTTATTTCTATATACTTAAAACCAAAGTTGTTTGGGCTGGAACTGATCCACCATGGTCTTAACACCAATGTCACTTCCAAATCAGAAAGATAGATATCCTTTGGGGTCATTCTGAAAATATTTGGTAGGCACAGTCTCCTCCTGCTACCCTAGCTGAACTCCCAAAGTACTAGTTTTATTGCTGGGACAAGGGGACAGGCTCGTATCAGATTTAGAACAATTACTTTGGATGTGTGTGGAAAGCGCGAGAGACTTTCTGCACTGTGCACATCTGAATTACAGGAAAAGCTGCTTAGAAATCACAGCAAGTCTGTTTGCATATTGCTGTCCAGTTGTCAGATGGTGTCTTAGTTTATAAACGTGAAAATCAGAGCAGATTTTATTTTCATCAGGATTTTAGGCTTATCCATTGAAATACAGCATATCAACAAGCATCTCTGAGTTTCACTATCATATTTGCATGGCACAGACTCAAATGCATGTAGAGTGCAAGAAAGGGCAGCAGTTTTTCCACCTGAAAAATGTCTCCAAACATGACACCTTTTCAACAAATTAAGGTACAATACTTGACATAAGTATTAAGGGATGGATTAAAAGCATTTTCAAGGAAGCAATATAAACTATGAGGAATGTAAAGAATATAATCAAAAAGTATATTTAAGAGCTTTCCCCCTTACCAACCACCTGCCTAGGACAGATTTACTGCTCCTCCTCCGGGGATTATTCTTGCTTCACATTTGTTCCCCTTGATGCTAGAGCACAGCACTCTTTCTGCTTGACCAATTGTTAGGGTGCAGCTACAAAACCCATGAAACTTATAACCTAGGTGGAAATATAAGTAATTGAACAGACGTAACCATTTGAGTAAAATATTCATATGCTTGATCAATGATATGAGCGAGGTTAAGTTACCATGTAAACATCAAAGAAAGAGATATTAATTCTACATAAGAGAACAGAGGAAGAATGTGTAGAGATAACATCACTTAAGTAAGACTTTGTAAAATTAAAAGGGTTTTTGTAGGTAGACTTATTGGGGGAAAATTATTAGTGAGAATAAAAAGATAGGTAAAGACAGTTAAGAAAGTCAGGGCCCGCAATAAAGTAATGATCAGTCTGATATAACTGAAACAGAAGATGCATGTGCATTTGGGAAAGATGCAGATGTTTGAAGATAAGCCTAGAAAAACAGACTGGAATGAACATTTTTGGAGCTGTGCTTGAGAAGCACTACACAGAAACTCAAAGGAGTATACAATATTAAGGTGGGCTACAGCAACACTGCTCTGTGTTCATGTGTGTCTCTCTTCATAGAATTACACACTGATATGGCTACAACATAGAATTCATGTATATTGCATAGTAATGTTATATATATATATCTGTATGTTTTTTATACTTATAGATGAAAATATTATTTTCATTATTCAATTATTCTTAAAAATTTTTTTAATGTAATGTACCATTTTGTATTGTATTTCTGCTCAAAAAAGTTAATTTCATTCTGTTTTATTCTCATACATAGGGGAGCTTAAATAGTGCAATACCAATCTGGGCCATATTAGAACTACTGGCTTAGAAATGAACATTGGCCAAAAGTCATTAGAAATGAATAGCTGTTTAGTGATGTGTGGGAAATGAGTTGATGGTCACAGTCCAGTTCCTACTTAACAGGTGTCTACCTCATAAAAACCACCATCATAATCAGCACTTATTGGCACCCTTATCGTCAGCGTGAGGAAAGAAGCCAAGATTTAAGATTGCTCTCTCTTCCCAGTCAGGACTGTGTGGGGAGTTTCTCTCCAACCTTTTTAAATGGCTCCATTCTTTCCTTCTAAAATAAATTTAGTGTCTAAGAAGTTGTCTCTAGAGACTGTTATTGACTTCTTAACTGGACAGTGAATTCATTTTAGAAACAATATTATTAGAAGGAAAACAAGGAACCATTATAAAAGGTTGTTTATAATGAGAACATTTGAAGAGGTACCATTTCAAATCAGCAATTTTAAAGACAGACATATGTTCCCACCACAGGGACCTGTCCTACTGCTTGAACACCAGAAGAAAATTCATTACTTAAGATCATTAAAGGCTCACACTCAATCCTAATCATGATTTATAGGGTGAAATCCACAGCTTTACTTGGTGTTGCTTGATTGTGATATTGGATGCCACTCAATTGAAGGAAAATTCATTTTTCCATGCTTGCTAGGATGTCATCTTCCATATTTATAATTTAAGCATCAAATATAGTTACAAAGAAATAAAAAAATATTCAAACCAATTTATTTGCAATAGAATTATTTAAAACTTTCAATTACTGGATAAACTAGTGTCCAAATTCATCTTTTGTATAAAACTGTATTTATAAATAAAAGTATTTTATAAACATTTTATTGTGCATTTAATACTTCATTGCTCTTAGAAAAAATATTTACTGCAGTGCTAATAGAAAACAATTGGTTCTGTTTAAACGACCTCATGTGATGTTTTAATGGTAGTTGTCTTGGGGTATCATTTGAGGAGTGAAGGAGAAAGGGACTTGAATGTATTCCAATGGTAATTATATTACTTTTCTGTTTGCTTTTCAATTTATAAGACAGAAAGAGCAAAATTGCCTATATAAAAAGAAAAATTCATTCAAATATGTTTATATTTATTACATAGAAAGTAAAAATCAAAGAATAATTCATAAACATCTATTTTCACAAGGACTCTTATTTCACACAGAAAATTCATACAGAAAGACTAAACATGAGAACTTCAAGAATAGAATTAAAACTATAAGCCATTTCTATTTCCCCAATAAATTTATAATTAACTTTTGTTAATGAAAATTTTTGATAAAATTATTGAAAATATTTAAAAATGAAAAAGCAAAGAATTTTAATATGACACATAAAATACACAGTATCTTGCTGATTGAATGTATTGTTTTTAAATATAGGAACACATAATTGCTTTTCATAATACCTTCATTCTTTACATATTGTTTTGTTTTCACTTTTCATCCTTAACTACAAACATAATTTTTTTAAGAATGTGAGATGGAATGCTCCCACATAAATTGACACTTTCAACAAGAACTAAAATGAAGTTCTATATATTGGCTTAAATTTTTTAAATTAATGCTGCTCCATAAAGAGAAAATATGCATATTTTGAGAGAGAAGGAAAGAAAAATTATACAAGTTCATAAAACTACTTAAAAGAATTTTCAAAATGAGCACCCATGCTTACTGTTTATATTGTGCAATAAAAGCTAAAATCTTTTAAATAATATTATAGTTGTGTGTTCTTTCAAATATGATTATAAACTAATAATTGTTTCAATATATTTCCAATTTTTTCATTTCCTCAATTGTTTAGTGTATGACTGTTGATTTTTCCACATTTTCTGAAAACCAAGGTCTCATTTACTTAAATCACAAGCAACTTATTTGGAAGTTTAGAAATCTAGAAAAAAAATTGAATTGTTTAAATTTTATAATTTGATTTTGGTGTGCATAAAAAAATATTCTATTCAAATCTTTCTTAACTGAAATATAATTACCTGAAAGCTGGGATCACAATTTACATATTTTTGAGAAAACATTGCATTAAGCATCAATCCTGACTTTTAGTAGAAACTCAATAAGGATAGATTAATTTTATATAGATTTGAAGAAATAAAAATACATGGGAATTCTTCCAGAAGTCATAGGTAGTATTCTTCATGGAAGCAAAGACAGAAACAAATTTCACTTGACTTTAAAATTATATCTAGGCAGCAGAATGGAAGTATATTTATCTATTGTACTCTTAAATAAGTTAAAGGTGTTATTTAAAAATGTTCTTAATCAACAAAATAAGAGCATGAAAATTTAATATGCTATTTTGTGATTGGTGCAGATTATCTTTTCGATTCATGATTTTTTTTTCTTTTTTCAAAGGGAATCCACTGGAAGTATTATTTTGTCTAATTTTTAAACTTGATTTTAGAAGCATAGTATGAACATTTAGCATGTCCCTATGCTTAGTAGCTAACACAATTATTCTGATTATCACAATTCTATCTACTGCACTGTTACAGGAAACTGAAACTAAAAATGAGACGTTCTATCTGACTTCATACAGCAAAGAAAAGATATGAAAACCCCTTTGGTGTGATTATAAACAGGAGGAGGTATTTAATGCACCTAAATACACACAGAGACAAAGTAAAAACCTGTAATTAGCAGCATTAGTAAATCTGAAGCATTATAAAGATTTCACAAAGCAAGTAAGGTCACAGATTAAAATCAAATCATTTGTATATAATTTTTTATTCTCTTCCAACTCTTAAGTTTATACAATTACCATCCATTTATTCATCTGAATGCCACGTTAGGCATTGCTGATCTCTAAAACTTTCCAAAAGTGGAAAAATATTTCAAGGCAGTTTAAAGGGAACTCAACAAAGTGGTATGTTATGAAACACTTTGATTTAACTTCTTCAGGCTTGTTTTGTTCTCTACCCAAGCACACTTCAAATGCTGCACCATTCATTTTTATCACTGCAGTATATCCTATGCCTCCCCAAACATTATCACCACCTGTCAAACCTGGCATGAAATAGTTCGCACGGTTTTTATGTTGATTTTAAGGAATTAAGAGCATCAAGCATGTTATTTATTCTGGATTTATCTCCAGTGATGTATACTGTTACCAGTAGCACTGGATTGCATCCTGAATAATCTCCTCAAGACTGGCTGCTGAAGTATTACATTGTCATCTGGATTAAGTTTGTCTATATACTGAACCAAAATTTGCTTTTATTTAGACAGACTTCGGGCTGTTAAATTAAGTCAGTTAGACATCTAGCTTCTAACAAAATTTATGGGGCCACCTCCCAAAATTAATGCAGAATATTTAGCAATCCAGCATTTTAGAAATGTACTTACAGAATTAGTTTCTTATCTTTATCCCTTTTCCAAGGAAAAAAAGAAGTATGTCTATAGATTTTCATTCATCGTTGATGAAGAATGAGGGGAGACAACTACGCAACTATGCAAGTGTATAAAACAGAGTAGAATTTTGCAAGATAACTTTTTATCAGTGCAAAATTGACAGATACAGTTTCTTTTTGAATGTCGAAAAGTAAAATAAATTTCTAGAGGGAGGGATGGGGTAAGGCAACAGAAAGAGTGAAGAGAGAGCAACACAGACACCTGGGATCCAGGGGAAGCCTGAGTTAATGGTGTATCCCACAGGCTCTGGTCTTTGTTCTTGTGCCCTCTTAGTTCCATGTTCTCTTCTCTAGGCAGCACTGACCTTCCTTCCCGATAGATGGAGGAGTACTGGCCAAGGTCTGCCACAGTTGGACCAATTCATAGATCTAGCAAAGTTGTACCATTCATAGATACAGCAGCAGATCCAGGTCTCATTTTTATCATGACTAAAACGATGGGTTTGGGTTAGATCAATTGCTCTTATACATTTTTAGTCAAATATCTCTTTGAGAATTTGAAGAAAGTTTTAGAACCTCTAGCAAAACAAAACAAAGAAAGAAAGAAAAGCACACAAATATAGTTTTTTGGATGAGTTTTAAACCTATCCATGACCTCCAAATTAAGAAACCTGGGATTAGAATATTTAAAAAATATGGTATTTCCATAATATACAGGAGTAGTGAATAATAACTTCTTTAGGCTTTGCTTCCCTGTAATCACGAACCATCTACATTGAACATGCCATTTAGGAATGCAGCCTCAGAAGGTAGACCACCTAAGTAGCAATCTTAGTTCAGCCGTGAATTCTGGTATAACACTGTGCAACATACTTAGCTATTCTTTCCTGCATTTTCCTCATTGGTAAGTTGGGAATAAAAACATTTATATTTACCTCACACGGTCATTAACTTAGTGTGGGCTGTGTGTGCATGTGTGTATTGCCAGGGCCTGGAATTCTATATATCATGCTTAGAACAGGCCCTGAAACATGATAATTGTTGAATTTATCTTAGATATTGCTAGTGTAATTTTTAAAAATTCTGAGAATATACATAAATATAAACAAAAAATAAATGTTATTTCATTTAGATGATTTTTTTTCTTTCTAGAATTTCAACAGCTTGCTTCTTATATATGAAAATTAACCATTTTATCTAATTCTGTGCATTTTCTATATTAGGTTTATGGTTTCTAAATGAATGCAAAAAGAAGGAAAGAATATTTTTATATCTCCACAGGAAAAGAATCAGTAGCTGCTTCTCAACTGAAAAACCATTGGAAAAACATATAATAAATAATGCTTAATGTCTACACAGTGACTTAACTATACTTAGCATCCTTCACTGTATAATGTGTTTTGAAATCATGTTCTTCTTTCTCTCTTTGCAAGAAGGTGTATCAGGCTTCCTTCTCGTGGTGGCTGGCATAAAATTACTTACATGTACATTCACTGTTATAATGAGTCTTTAAAATCTTTCTTTCAGGAGCAAATTTGTCCCCATTCCTAAAATAAGTTTTAAAAAAAGTTTTTCTAAACTGAATAGACAAAATTAATATCAACAGACTTCTGATCTATTTCTTTCTCTATCTATATGTTTTACAGCTGAAAATCAATAATATTTTAGATAAGATCTGGTGCAAAATTGTTACACCAGATGCAATTGACCTTTTAACCTTAAGTTCTTCAGTATTTCTCTTTCCTTTTTCTCATTCCTCCATTGGTGAAGTGTGACAGATAAAATGTCATTTCTGTTAAACACAAGAACATTTACACTTAGCATCGCTTTCTACCCCAACTCTTACATATGTAATGAAACTAAGTAACATAAACGTAGTTGGAAAGGGAAAGTCACATATTTTTTCTGCTTAGTGTAACAAAACCTTTTTTTTTCTCTGTAGCTATATTTTTTGCTGGTCCTATATTCTTCTTTTTCAAACATAGCTATTGAACTCACTATGTACTTCACTCTTTTTCTATGGCCAATTATTTTTCAAGCCCTATGATTTTGCCTTCATTTTTTTCATCCAAATATGAACACACACACACACACACACACACACACACACACACACACACACACACACACTCTCTCTCTCTCTCTCTCTCTAGTTTAGGTGCCATGGCATGTCAATAGCATCAATCACCATTCGCACCATCGATCATGCAGCTACGAAGCAGTTGGATGACATCTGCCATACACCCTTCTGTGTTACGGTAATGCACTTGAATTTTGATGTGAGAGGATATTGGTTTGCAGAGTCGTAATCAATCACAGCATTTTTGGAAGCAGCATATCTTGGAGATGTAGCAGAGAGTTAATCATATATTCTTTGAGTATGTTTGGGCATGAATGTAAGAGAGTTTCATATTGTAGACTAATATTAAATAATTAAAAGATAATTTATAATGCTTCTAACAGCCAATATCATATTAATTACCCCAACCAATATTTTGCTTTTGAAAATTTAGTCCTTTTCTCCACAAATATCAGTATTTTAAGTTTTATTCATTATTACAATTTAGGCAACACTTGTCATTCTAAAATGAAAAGCATAAAGACAAACCTATCTCCTATCTAGTATTCCTGAATCCAGTACTATTTAGTGTATGCACATTTTATACAGCAATATATTCATTGCAGTGATGGTGGTGGTCTCTGTTATATAGAAAAATTGTAATACATCATGGCAAATGTGAGTAACATATAAGGAAAATTATATAAATACGAGCAATTGAAATAAATTAACAGTAAAATACAGTTTCTGATAGGCTTATTTAACTTGATTTCATTTGAGACTAGGTCATTATATCCCAACATGAAGGCTTCTAATACCCTTGCTAATTTTTTCATATTTTAAAATTTCATTATTCTGGCATTTGCTGTCGGAATCAAATGTATTATTGATACTCACATTTAATACAAAAGATGTTTGTTGCAAGGCTAGGAGCAAGCAGAAAAATAATATTTGGTTTACTGAAGCCACAGAAGTTTTAGGAGAAGAAGTACGGTCACTTGGAATAGAGCTCTCTCAATCTTATCAATAGCAAAAAATATGGGAGAAAGCGTAAGGTTTTCCCCCAGGGGATGCTTTATTATATTGTATTTAGGGAAGAGTAGAACATGGAAAGGCTTGGAAGAGGAAGGGGACAGAGGTCAGATCCTAGGGTTCTGCCTCCCATTCCTTGGGTTAGAAATTTCTAGGGTAGGGAAAGAAGGTCCTTCCTGATAGTCACAACTGGGGGAAAGAGGAGGAAGGGAGACTGCTTCCAAGACGTGAAAAAACTATGTGTGTTTTTACATTTCATAAAGCCCAGTGTTTCCAGATATTCTCATTCTTTTAAAGAAAAGCCAGAAATTCGTGTTTTTATTATTTATTTTCACATGTTCAGTTTAAGGACAAAATTTAAACAATTCAATGTTTACATTATTTCTAACAGATCCCGAAAATGACGCTGTTTGAATCAACATTCAAGGTGGAGTTGGTCACCGAGCATAATATATCAATAAAATTCATGCAAGCATAAAACCTTGTATTGCTTATTTTTATAACTAAGGAGTTACACAAACAACCAAACACAAAGGGCCTTAAATCATTTCAGACCTGTGCAGCAATAGCATTTTCCAACTCTTATGCATAGTTTTTTTTCCCTTAAAATTGGCTAATATGTTAAAGCACTTTGAAGTTATATATATACACCTACAATTATATATATTGGTTTCCAGGCCACCAAATTGCAATCTCAATTCCAATCCATGACAGCTTCCTCAGTCTAAAATAATCTGTGCTCTATCTGCTTTGGTATTTGTGTTTAATTTCATGGCTTGAGAAATACTTCCTAAATAATCACTTAATAATTAGTATTAGCTTAATATGCCTAACAGTTGAGTACCTACCTCCATGCTTTTTCCCACAGTTTTTTCTTCCCTCACAAATCCCCCCTTCCAAGGGATATCCATCCAATAATCTATTTAAGTTATCTTAATCTTTCAAGGCCTCTTTTAAATGCCACCAACTCCATGAAATCTTTCCTACTTTCCTCTGAGGAGAATTAAGATGTGTTCTTTTCTTTTTTGTGTTCCCATCTTTTTTATTATCTACTTTTGAAATATGAATTTATACCATTTTTCCCAACCATTTTTTAAGTTGTGCCACTCTGAAATTACACACTTACTAAAACAATTAAATTGAACCAGTTGCTTATATGAGATTCAAATATTTTTTGTAATAATGTAATTCTGTGGTTTTGTGAGGTTGTAGTGCATTAATCCATGTAACATAGCTAGTTTAGTTTAGAACTCTTCCTCACACACGTTAATTTTACATTTAACATAATGTTTTCTCCTTGAATATTATCTGACCAGAGAATGAGGTGGACTAATTAATCAAACATTCTATGTAACAGATAGAATAAAAAATCTGTATATTTGTATACATGTATATGCACACAAACACACTCTCACACCAACTATGCATGGCCTCACTATTAAACAATAGTATGTGTAAAACACCTTTATCACAATCCACATTGTACACATTAATTATTCACAGGAATTTCAAGAACATTGTTTATATGGACAACATGCTGCACAGAGTGGTTAACATGCTTTAGAACTGACACCCATTTTCTGGTTTGTCTTAGCCAAATCAGTCTTATTCTGGTTCTCAGATTCATCCTTTTTCCACTTCAGCATGCATCTATAACTGTTTATGAGTAAAGACCTCAAGCAACTGGCAAGGTGAAGCAATTTCAATCAGGAAAGCATCTTCTTATCATACAGGGAAAATAAAGACAAGGAATTTTTTGCTTTGAACTGGGATGTCAATTTAGAGTACATAAAATGTACAACCAGCTCAGGCTGGACAAAACTTCCAGGATATTGTGCTGAAAAAATTGTCCTGAAGATCAGGAAAGATTGTGCTGAAAATGTATTTGAACTCTGCACATTTATGGAGCATAGAACTTATGACACTATATTGCAATTACTTCTTCATATGTCTATACGCTGCTTTAGATCATGAGCTGTGCCTGAATACTCCTTATTTCTGTGCCTCCAGCACCAAGTTCAAGTGTAGGACTCTAATAGGTACTTACGTACCCACTGAGTGAATTCATAGATTAATTAACATACGAATCAATGCAGAGACTGTTTGATGGTGAGTGAAGCTTTTCTTCTTGAATTTGTCTTAACATTACTGAGGCAAGCTGCAGTATATCCTATACATTCTACAATTTAAAAAATGGTGGGCAAATAATTTGCAGCCTGGGGTTTTCATTGAAAAAATTTTTCAAGAACATATTAAAAGATGATTCATTTTCATTCATTCAAACTACAGTGATCTATGTTGTGCTTTTCATGGGCTAGGCACAGTATTAAGTGCTAAGGGATACTGGAAGGTGTAAGTCAGACATATAATTAGAACAGTAGTTTTCAACTGGGGACAACTTTAGGTCCCCAAGGGACATTTGAAATAGCTGGTGACACTGGGGTATCATGCTGTTGGGTAGAGACTAGGGATGCCACTAAATATCCTACAATGAATAGTAAAGGCCCCCCAAAACAAAGAACTGTTCATTCAGAATGTTGATCAATAGTGCCAAGATTGAGAAACCTTGATTTAGAAGGATCACCAAGAAGTATAATAAATCCTAAACTTATTTGGTTCTGAAATGGCCCAGGGAGAATGTTATCACCTCTACTTTAAGTGGTCATGTAAGGCTGACAGAAGAGCTTCAAGTATATTTGCCATAAATATAAGATAATGCAAAGCCTAGGCAAAAGTCTAGTAAGGTTGGGGCAGATGATAGTTAACATTGTGTAGAATCAATACTGCAGGGTGATGAAAGGATTACCTCAAAAGAGATGAGAAATATCTTTCTTAGTATGACACATTTACGTACAATCATACGACATGAAATCCTGTTTGTCATACTTGGGGGAATAGATTGCATTATGGAGAAAATTAAAAAATCATTGAATATTTTAGCAAAGGAATATAATGATGAGATATGCAAATATTTTTTACATAAAAACTTACCAAAAAAGAAAACTGGGGAAGCATTAGAAGCATTGGAGACCAAAAGCCAGGTAAAGTTTATTTGGCAATGAAATCTAAAAGTAATTATTATTCTCCAAACCAGGATACAACAGTGAAAATGGAGTGAAAGAAAGGAATTCAGGGATAATTAAGGAAATAAAATGATTACTATCACCTTTTAGTATAGCTTGATGTCTGGTAAAGTGATGCCTCTTAATTTTTTTCTTTTTGCTTTCAGTTGCTTTGGCTATTTGGGCTCTTTTCTGCTTCAATATGAACTACAGAATTATTTTTTCTAGACCTATAAAAAATGACATTGATACTTTAATGGGGATTGCATTGAATCTGTAAATCACTTTGGGTAGTATACACATTTTAACAAGGTTGATTCTGTCAATGCATGAGCATTATATGTTTTTTCATTTGTTTACATCTTCTGTGATTTCCTTCCTCAGCGTTTCACAGTTATCCCTGTAGAGCTCTTTCATCTCCTCGGTTAAATATATTCCTAGGTATTTCATTTTCTTTGTTGCAATTGTGAAAGGTATTGAGTCTTTAGTTTGATTCTCAGCTTGACTGTTGTTGGTGTATAGGAATGCTACTGATTTGTGTACATTGATTTTTGTAGCCTGAGACTTTGCTGAATTATTTATCAATCCCAGTAGTTTTGTGGCAGAATCTTTGAGGTTTTCTAGATATAAAATATCATTGTCAGCAAAGAAAGATAGTGTGACCTCTTCTTTCACCATTTGGATACCCTTGATTTCCTTCTCTTGCTGGATTATTCTGGCTAGGACTTCCAGCATTATGTTGAACAGAAGTGGTCCAGCACTGGCACAAGAACAGAAACCTAGACCAACTGATCAGAACAGAAAACCCAGATATAAAACCATCACCGTATTGTCATTTGATCTTTGACAAAGCAGAGAAAAAATTCACTGGGGAAAATAATCCTTATTCAATAAATGGTGCTGGAAAAGTTGGATAGCCACATGTAGAAGACTGAAACAGGAACCACACCTCTCACAAAAATTAATTCACAATGGATAACAGACTTTAAACTAAGGCATAAAACTCTACGAATTTTAGGAGAAGAGGCTGGACAAACTCTTATAGATATCAGCCTAGGCAAAGAATTTTTGAAGCAGACCTCAAAGGCAATCACAGTAACATAAAAAATAAACAAATGGGACCTGATTAAATTAAAAAGCTTCTGCATAGCCAAGAAAACAATCAATAGAGTGAATAGACAACCTACAGAATGGGAGAAAATATATGGATGCTATATATCTGATAATGGGCTAGTAACCAGAATCTACAAAGAACTCAAGTGAATCAGCAAGGAAAACCAAACAACCCCATGAAAAAGTGGGCAAAGACATGAACAGAAGCTTTTCAAAAGAAGACAGAGTACTGGCCAAGAAACATGAAAAAATGTTGAATGTCTCTAATGATCAGGAAAATGCAAATCAAAACCACAAAGCACATCACTTAACTTCAACAAGAATGGTTTCCATCAAAAAGTGCCAAAACAACAGATACTGGAGTGGATTCAGAGAGAAAGAAACACTTATACGCTGCTGGTGGGACTGCAAACTAATACAACCTCTATGGAAAGTAGTGTGGAGATAACTTCGAATACCTAAAAGTAGACCTACCATTTGATCCAGCAATACCACTGGGTATTTCCCCAAATGAAAAAAAGACATTTTATAAAAAAGACACTTGCACTAGAATGTTTATAGTAGCACAATTCACAGTTGCAAAGATGTGGAAACAACCCAAGTGCCCATCAATACATGAGTGGATTAATAAAGTGTGGTATATGTATACCATGGAGTACTACTCGGCCATAAAAAAATAGTGAATAATACCTCTTGTAACAACCTGGACGGAACTGGTGACCATCCTTTTAAGTGAAGTGTGACAAGAATGGAAGAACAAAAATGATATGTACTCATTACTAAATTGAAACTTATAGAATAAGACTCACGTGCACATATGGTAGTAAAATTCAATGGAAATCAAGCAGGTGGGAGGGGAGGAGGGGATGGGCAATTTCACATATAACAGGTACAATGCACATTATATGGATGAAGGATACACTTAAAACTTTGACTCAAACTGTACAAAAGCAATTGATGTAATCAAAACGTTTCTAACCCCCTAATATGTTGAAATTGTTTTTAAAAAGAAGACAAAATGGAAATATTTTATAAAAATCATCTATGAAATGGAAAGTGATTAGAAAAGAGAATGACACCCAGGCTTCTGGCTTGCCCTGTTAGTTAACTGCACTGTAAATTCCCTTAGGAATACAGTTGGTCATGAGAGGAACACACTGGGTCCAGTGAAGTATATGTAGAACCTGTGGTTCCTAGACATCACTCAAGTAGAAGTACCTAGTAAGTATTTGGAATTCAGGAGGTAATTCCAACGGGAGACATGGATTTGAGAGTCATCAACCTATAGACAGACATTAGAACCATAGGGATGGAAATGTCTATCTGAAGAAAATATAAAGATGAAAGGATAAGATAAAAAAAGGGAGTTCCATAAGGTGACTGAGTCAGGTTTTAGGAATTCAAACTAAGTATTTAGAAGGATTAGTAGGAACCTTAGTAAACAGATGCAAAGAGTTCAGAATCAGCAGAATAAACAAATTATATCTGACATATTTTCATTAAATCCATTTTAATAAATAGAACATTAACAGTAAATGAAGAAAAATGTAATTTTAGGGCACACCAGTGATACTTTATACTTCCACATGAGATAAATAAAAGCAATAGCAACTCCATGCTAAGAAACAAAGAGAGGTATGTCTGGCACATTGTAGGGGCTTAAAAAATATTTTTAGAATGGAGAAATATCTGTAATATATAAGAAAGGTATAGCAGATGCACAAAGTTTATAAAGTGGAGTATTAATGAAGGAGAAACTAGTTCAGTTACGGCCCAAGATAGAGCCAATCTCCTACCAAGAATCACCCCACTGATTTTTTTTTCATTTCATGGAATTTATAAACACCAAAATTCTTCTTAAAATAGAAGCAAAATACTGGTTAGCATAGGATCATCAAAAACTAGAGGTAATAGGACTCTTAAACTTATTCTTATCTAACTGAAAATTTTTATTTTTTGATTAACATCTCCCAAGCTTTTGGTAACTACCATTCTACTCTATGAGGTCAACTTTATTAGTTTTCACATACAAGTGAGATCTTATTTAACCATTCCACAATGTATATATATATTTTAGAACATATTGCATATAATATATACCATTTTACTTGACAACTAAAAAATAAATAGATTTGTATATGTTGAATCATCCCTGCATCTCTGGGATGATGCCTACTTGGTCATGATGGATTATTTTTTTGATAAGTACCTGAATTCGGTTTGCCAGGATTTTGTTGAGAATTTTTGCATCTATATTCATAAGGTCTGTAGTTTTTATTTTTTTATTTTTTTTTATTTTGGTGCATCGTTTCCTGGTTTTTGCATCAGGGTGCTGTTGGCTTCATTAAAAGTGTTGGGGAGGATTCCTTCTTTCTTGATGTTGTAGAATAATTTCTGCAGGATAGGCACAGTTCTTCCTAGCTCTGGTAAAATTTGGGTGTAAAACCATCTGGTCTGGGACTTTTCTTATTAGGAAGGTTATTTTATTCCTGTTTCAATTTTGGCACTTGATATTGGTCTGTTCAGGAATTCTATTTCTTCCTGATTGAGCCTAGGGAGGCTGTGGGTTTCTAAGAATCTCTCCATTTCCTCCACATTTTCAAGTTTATGTGCATAGAGGTTTTTACAGCATGCATAGGTGATATTTTGTATTTCCATGGTATCAGTTGTAATTTCTCCTTTTTCACTCCTGATTGAGCTTAGTAGAGTCCTTTATTTTCTCACTGATGAGTGGGTTTTCTTCTGCCTCTGTCATCCCTGAGATAGCAAGACCTCTTTCTCCTTCTCAGCCTATTTAATGTGAAGACAATGTGGATAAGGACTCTTTATGATGACCCAATTCCACTTAATGAATAGTAAATACGTTCTATTTACTCCTTCTCCAGCCTCCCTGGATCTCCTCCGGTCTTTCTGACTGGTCCTTTTCCAATGCCTATGCCTCAGCTCTCCCTTCATTGTTGGTGATACTCAAGCTCTGTTCTCCTTCTCTTCCTTATGATTTTCTTAATAACATTTTGTCTAGCCTACTTTATTATACGAATATAATACGTAATACATGTAACATACAAAATGTGTGTTAATCAAATGTTTAAATTATTGGTGAGGTTTCAGGGGAGTCAAAAGTTATAGGCAAATTTTTGACTATATGGGGTATGTGGTCAGCATCCCTAACACCCATGTTGTCCAGGGGTCACCTGTGCTTTGTTGGAAATTAAAGCAATCTCTTTCAAGTTTCAAGAGGTGTCTTCAAATTCCAGGATTAAATAATAGACTCTATACCTTTCATATCTTGAGATATTTTTATCATTTACCTTATTGACCTTGATCTTTTCAAACAAAAATAGTTTGTGGTTTGTTTTGGCTGTTGTTTCATATCCTCAAATGTCAGTGCCTTCCTATAAACTTTGTAATTTTCATTTTTTTTTTCTGAACCATCCTATTCTTTCAGGAATTTGGTTCTTTTATGCTTTCTCCTTCATCATTCACTTCAAAATCTACTTTTGGGAAAACAAAGTCACTTATATTAATATCATAATATACATGTAAGATATTAAATGTACTAATTAGCCAATATATTGATATAAATAATATGACTAATTTAACTATGACTATAGGATAAATTCCTCTATTTTCTGGTGTTTAATGCAGACTGCTAGTACAGCTTCATTGCAATAACTACACTGAAATTAATGTAATAAGGAGGAAGAATTTTTGCACATTGAAATTACACTGTGCAATATTTACGAATTTGTTTTCATTTGAAGGTATTTAAATAAAGCTCTTTTCTGCTCTAAGACAGGAGAAAGTATTTAATTATGTTTCTCTTATAAAAGAAGTATTTCCAACCTAAGGGGATATATCTGAAAGGAAGCAGTCCATTTTTTAATGTTAATAGAAATATGTTATTCCTCTTTGTTTTAGAATTTTTCTTATACTTTTTTATTTTCCACAATGACTTTCATTCATCTACATACACTCACTCACACACACACACACACACACACACACACACACTTTGTAGAAGTCTTCTCAATCATCTGTTATGGAAGGTGAAGGCCTTTAAGAGGTAATTTATCCCATGCACTTCATTCAAAGATGTATAACCTAGTTTCAAACAATTTTGAGGAGTGAACATATCATTACCAGATGAAAATACATTTTATTGTAAGTCAGTGTTTCCAAATACATTTATGGGAGATTTACTTTCTTTAATCTAAAGTTTCATTAATTAGTAATTTAAATAAATCCATCCTATTAATCAACTGAATTTATTATTTTTCTGCTTCTAAAAATCTGTGATTCTTCAGGACAGGTATCTCCTTTCTGCGTAAGATTTTATACTTGAGATTTTTTTATATTTCTAATAAACATTAAGTGGCTTCTTCCATATACATTTAATACTTAATCCAGCCTTTAGACCAGTACTGTCTTATATGGAAATTGCATGATGAAGAACATGTCCCACTATACTGTCCAATATGGTCTCCAATAGCCACATGTGCCCATTGGGCATTTGGGATGTCGTTAGGGCCACTGAGAGAATAAATTCTTAATCTTATTTACTCTTAATAATGCAAATTCATATTTAAATAGCTATTTGTGGCTAGTGGCTACCATATTGGTCAGCATAGCTTTAGCTGATTATGCTCACAAATTGATAGAAAAATCACAGAGACCACATGGTTTTCATTATAATCTTGTAAGGTAGATGGTAGAAATAGTGTCAGAAAGGAATAAAGATATTTCATATACCTTTTCCCACATGCCATTAAATAATTTACTTAGTGAGCTAAATGTACTTTGAAAAATTAGTTTATGTAAAATTGATACCCATTGTGATATCATGAGGGGTTCATCAAAATTAACTGCTCTCATCTTGTTTTTCCAGTTTATTCATTCTCCATGTTGTTAAATTATTTGCTAGCAATTTGTTTTCTTAGTTTGCTAATTAGCTATATTTTTAAAATTCAAATTCTGTATTTCAACATATAGCTAGGTGTCTTTTTCAGTACAATAATACACATTTTGTTTTCCTCTGTCCAACTCTTTAGGTTAGAATTTACTGTTAAATAACTCTATTTTTTTCTCTTAGATCTCCCAAGTGATGTTGACTCACTAGTAATCCATCTTTATCTATTTTCTTTCCTTCCTTTTATCCTCTCTCCCCTGTTCTTCCTACTCTTCTTTCCTTTCCTACTGCATCCAAGTATGTGCACAGTGACATATGTGTTTTAGCTTTCCATTGCTGCTGTAACAGGTTATCACACACATAGCAACATAAAACAATGCATATTCATTATCTTTTCATTATAGGAGTCAGAAATCCTAAATACAGGATCTTGGCAGGGCTGCTTTCCTTTGGGAGTCTTTAGCAGAGAGACACTTGTCTTTTCCAGATTAGAGGATAACTGCATTCTTTGGCTCCTGACTTCTTTCTTCATCATCAGAGCTAGTAGTGTATCATCTTTAAATCTCTCTCTCTCCTCTTCTATTCCTTTCTCTCACCTCCGTTATTGTTGTCACATCTACCTCTGTGACTGTGACCTTCCTGTTGTTTTTTTTTTTTTCCCCTTACAAGGACCCTTGTTATTACATTGGACCCAGGCGGATAATCTTGTCATTTCAATATTCTTAATTTTATCACATCTACAAGTTCCTTTTTGCCATGAAATTAACATAGTCACAGATTCTGGGGATTAGGACACGAGCATCTTTTGGGGACCATTATTCTGTCTACCACAACATGCATTTTATAACTTTTTAAAATACAAAACTTTTAGTACTGTTTTGAAAGAGGTTATCATATTTGTGAGTATATATACACATACACACATACCAATTTAAAAAATAGTGTGTTTATAATAGATATGTATATGTACATATGTACATATATTTGTGTATATATAACATGTAACAAAGTTAACATATAAATGAATAGCTAGATGTGTGATATAATAAGATGATGGAGTACTTATTCTTATGTTTCATAAATTTTCAAGATATATTAAAAATGATTCTTTAAAGATCCTTGATCAATTCACACATTTCCTGATACCACAAATTTATTTTTGTTTTTTGCATACTGCCAATCATGCTCTTTTATACTATTTTTAGCAAAGAAAGTACTTAACAAGGCTGTTGATTGATAGTTTGGTGATTCAAGTTGTATTTTACTTAATTTATTAATATGTAAGTAGTATGGCACAAAAGTCTTGCTGCAGACAAGAAATATTACATTAATCACTTCACTTCTATATATCTGGCCTATTACTCTCATCTAGCTGATCAGATTTGTGTCAGAATGAAAGCTTTCCATCCAAAACCTTAATGTAAACAACCAAGCTTTTCTTTACTGAATGCGGATCTAGCTAACAGACTAACCTTTGTCATGAAAACGTATAATCATACTCTTAATTCAATTTGCTTTCAACCACTTAATGTGGCAGAGCAGAAAGAACATTGGTCTGGAATGAGATTAATATTGATTTAAATCCTGGCTTGGTCACCAGTAATCTGTAACTTTTGGCTCATTTCTTAATCTTTCTAAGTTTTGGTTCTCTCATCTGTAGGATAGAACTAACAGTATTTACCCTCATAATCCTTACAACAATGGCTGCCTGACACAATGAGATTCTAAGTAAATGACAGCAAGTTTTGTCAAGATTACCTTTAACAGTAGAAAGAAAAGGACAAATCATACAACATTATTAAGTCACTGGTATAGTCAAAAGAAAAGTTAAAAAACAATGATGTCTGAGCAATCAGATACTAGGTATTAGGTAAATTTCTAAGTAACATACAACTTTATATAGAGACTTGAGTTCAGTTTTTTGTTTGCTTGCCAGTTATCAATCTAATTTTACATGATTTTAAAGAAATCCAATATTTGGTTTTTAATGTTATTTTATTTTTTATCATTATACAATTTACAGGGGCTATTCTTATTATTTTCCTCTTTTTCTAAACATTTTTAATGTCTTTTACATGATGTTATACATTGGAACAGTAAAGTTAAAAATTCACCATTAGGTCATTTTCATTTTAATTCTAACATTCAAAACTTGGTATTCATTTGACTTTATTTTGTATATGTTAAATATACATATATTAATATATGCATAAAGTAAAAGTATACAGAAAATACATGTGTTTGAGTGTATGAATGTTACATATATAAAGCTAAGAGATAAAGTATATACACATACAATGTTACACAAAACACAAATCATGCATATATCTATATAAAGTTAACACACAAAGTTAAATATATATACAAAATCATAAAACATATATTTATAATTATAAAGTAAACACATAAAATTAACAAAAACATATATACACACACAGAGAGATGCATAAACTATGTAAAATCATTATCTGTAAAAACAGACAGAAAGGTACATATTATTGTACTGCCACTTAAAAATTGTTAAATATCGCCACCGCCGCCGCTGTTACCACTACTGCTAACCACCACCGCCTAAATTATTGCACAATGACTACTGAAATATCCTCCTAAATATTACCCATGCTAGCAATCTTCTAATGTATTGCTTTCTATTCTAATCTACCCTACTTTTCAAACTGTCAAGATAACAATCTTTCTAATAGAACATACTTGATTCTTATTTTCAGGTTTTGAAATTTCTAATGGAACTGCTTTGTTCATTGGGTAGCAATATGAGGTAACTCTCTGGCATGGCCTACCAGGATCTTCATCTGGCCCTCCTGACTTCTCAAACTTAATCCCTGGGCCTCTTAACTAATCTAAGTACTCAAAGCCAAATCATACTTTGGTGTTTTTCCCCTCAAAGCGATTCAGCTAGGTTATTTTTTTTTCTTTTTTCTTTTCCTTTTGTCCCTCTATCTAACTATCCCCTCTGACTGACCACCTGGCATAATTTCTATGCACCATTAAGACTTGTGTAATAATTTTATTTATTCTTCTGGAAAGCTTTCCTTAATTTGTCTAAGCAGCATTAATCATTCTCTCTTTCTTTATGCTAGCAGGTTTCTAATACCTTCATCTACTTTGCTACTGTTTTTCTTTAATGCACATGCTTATTACCTATCACCTTACTCATACTTCATGATGCTTCAGGCCACAGTCTTCACTTCCAGCATAGTGTTTTTGACATGGTAACTACAGAGGAAATATTGAGTTAATGAGTAAATGAGCAAACGAATTAAATTGGCAAGTGGGCTTATGTTTTTAAATTCAAAGTTTATAAAACATCTATCATAATTGCCCTAATAGTATATAAACACACTCTTATTGTAAACAAGGAAACAATATCCCAACTTTATTTCCATCCCTAGAGACACCATTAAACATATATAAGTATATAAATCTGTACATAGATTTAGCACTTATACAAATGAGACATATATATATCTGAGATATATACATGAGATATATATACAAATCTGTAGATTGATTTAGATTTAACATTTATAAAATGAGATATACTCTAGAAAATGTACATAATCTTGCTCTTTTTGCTCAATACAGTATCTTAATGTTCTCCTTTTAACATTACAAAGAAATCTACCTTGTTTTTTTAACAAGAGATATAACCGATATTATGTAATTAGCTTCATTTATTAACCTATCCTTCATTGATAAACAATTAGATAATTTCTATTTTTTTACTATAACAAGTAATGTTACCATGAATATCTTTACACATACACATGCACACCCACCCACACAAATATAACTATGCCTATATGAAAACATAAGGTTAATATTGCTTGAATTATAATTATATCTAAGTGTATGCATTTAAAATTTGGATTCATGTTGGTATATAATTCTCCAAAATTTATCAATAAATATATATTTTCTACAGTCAAAAACTTAAAAAAAAAGTAAATTAGTGGAAAAAAAACTCAGATTCAATAAAATTCTTCCTACTATTTCATTCTCCTGAGAAAATTGGCAAAGGATTTTTATAATTACGTTTTGAGAGGTAAGTAGCACTTTCCATCTCGAAAATAATCTAAGTCTGCATACTGTAATATATAAATAAACATAGTTTAATTATTTTTGACTTGCTGTATATTAATAACTAAAGGTTACAATATATTTATACTTATGCTTACAATTTACAGTTGGCTACTGACTGTAGTGGTAGTATAAAATCAGGTGTTTGGATTTTTTTTTTTTTTTTTTGAGACAGTGTCTCACTCTATTGCCCAGGCTGTAGAGTGCCATGGCATCAGCCTAGCTCACAGCAACCTCAAACTCCTGGGCTCAAGCAATCCTTCTGCCTCAGCGTCCCAAGTAGCTGGGACTACAGGCATGTGCCACCATGCCCGGCTAATTTTTTACATATATTTTTAGTTGGCCAATTAATTTTTTTCTATTTATAGTAGAGATGGGGTCTTGCTCTTGCTCAGGCTGGTCTTGAACTCCTGACCTTGAGCTATCCACCCGCCTCTGCCTCCCAGAGTGCTAGGATTACAGGCGTGAGCCAAGTAAAAGATGCTAATATCTATGATCAGAAAGCTAACACAAATTATTTTTTGGCACGTATTATATCAATTTTAAGAGATCTTAATGTATTATTCTTCAGGAGTTCAGGCAATATTGATAAATTATATAAACTGTAAAGAAATGGCTGACCTTGTGGGCATAAAGACTAAATCTAATTTGCTTTAAATCATATTAGTCAAATCTATTGTTTATTTGGCTTAGAAAAAACAATTCCACCGAAAAAACATTGATTGATATTTGGGAGTTATATCTTTAGTTATAATATTCAATTATACAATTGGCAGTCAGAAAACAAACTAATGATCACTAATATGAAAATGTTATTTCTTATCTTGTTTAAATATAGAATTTATATTCAGTTGGCAAGAATGTTATTATGCAAAGTACCAATAAAATAAGCATATTGGAAACAGACTGAAAATTCACATTCGAATTCAAGATTCTCAGTATTCTGATTTATTTAGATAATAACCAACCAGCTGCCGAAGGATCAAATGGAAGATGTGGGTTAATAGTAGAGTATCTACAAGTACATGGAGATACCTACATTTAACCTTTGCTGCAACATGATGCATTTGACATTTTTAAAGATATAAAAAAATCTGATTTTGAAAAAGCAATCTCATTGGTAGTGAATTGCCAATTGTTTTTCTCTTTTTTTCTGGCAACCATGAGACCCAGATGCTAAGCACTGGAAGATATTTCTTCCAATAGCAGCATCTGGCGTGCTGGCAGACTCCATAAGCAATTTTGTTTTATGGCTTTAAAGCAGCTTCTGGGTCTATTACATGGTTAATCTGATGGGCTGTCTGGGCTGCCTTGTCCTCCTGGATGCCATATGCCAACAGCTAGAGATGCAGTGAACTGTCTGCCCATTAGGGCTGCTATAAAGAGAACACCTGAAAAAAATCAGCTGCAAAGAGTACACTCTACTTCTGTTCAGCCATTACAGTATCAGTGATGAGTGACCTGGCAAAAATAGTGCTAAAAACTTGCCAAAAATGTTCAATGCTTTCTGAACACCAGGGAAGACTAGAAAATTGGAAATAATAAAATATTCAGGATATGATTGTATCATTTGACACTGAAATAAGCATTTGCTTTTATTCCTCATGCAAGAGAAGGAAATGAGGATTAGAATTGTGAAGGTAAGAGACACAAATTTGATTACAGCCCTTCTGTGGCAAATATCTCATGAAAAGTAGATTCCCCTAGTGTTAGGAATTCTGTAGAATTCATTTTTATATTTTCAGGGCCTAGCAGAGTATTTGAATATGGGAGATATGGAGTAAGTCGTTTTAAATAAATGAAAGCAAATAAAATGCAAAAGCCGTTGCTATTGTGCAATACTTTTTATAATCTTTAAGCCCTTTGCATCATTTATTTTTTATCTTTTAGACATTCATCCTATATTGCTTCTTCAGAGAATATTTTTTTAATCACCAGACTGGATTGTATTATCCCTTCATACACCCCAGGATCTACAAAAACATCACTTTATATCATTTAACACCATACCTGTGTGATCACAGTAAATTTAATACATTCTAATCCTTTAGTTGAAAACAGGTTAATTTTCGTTTAATTTAAAACATGTCAAAATATAAAAATATCTTGATTTTTTTCACATGAGAATGAAGGCATATTTTTTAGTTAAGTAGGGGTTAATTCTAAGTTTCTACTCTTTTTGAGTAATGATTTTCTCCCAGGTGAGACTAAGCTCTGTGATGGCTGGATCTATTTTCACTGTATGTGTCAACAACACCTGTCTCTATCTCTTCATAGTAATGATATATGAGTTCAATAAATACTTATAGGATTAATTATATTTATGTCTTCAAAACTTAAAAGCTCCTATATATCTATTGCTTTTTCATTAGCTACCTCATTATCTCATGCTTGGTCATATTGACCATTAAAATGAGTTCCATAGGGCCAGCTAGAGTGTCCTATATTTTTATAACTTCTATGAAGCTTAGCTCAATACATTTGTTTTATGGAACATTTCCTGTAATTTGACTGTTGGTTCAAAATTTTACAAATCCATAATCTTTTAGGCTTTAAACCTAAATTTCTCTGTCACAATTTTGTTTCTCTCAATCTACCAATTTTATTTCTTATGCCTGCTTGGCATAAATTATATACTTTTGTAATGTTGTTGATATTTCTTTCATCAAAAATCCAAAGAGCATCATTAAATCTACTGCAAGTGCAGCATGGCACAAGGAATCCTGATTTACCACACTAAAATGGTAAAACATATTTGAAATCGAGACTAGGCCTAACAGTGGGCACAATGTAGTTGTCATTGCCTACAAATGTGCAAATTTGGTCATAACCATTAATTACATGATGGGTGTTGATGGTACCATGTGACTGAAAATTAATTGCTGTTTAAAATACCCTCAAAAAGATTATACTCTGATTTAACATTAAAATAAATAAAAATGTTGCATAGATGTGAAGGCAAAGAATGGAGCTGAATGACAGAATAAAATTTGTCTTAGAGAGCCCTCTCAATGAATATAAACATTTAAAGCAATAAAGACTAGGCTTCGGTTAGTAATTAACAGAAAATAAGAGAGACTGACAGTATTGATATCTTTGAGTCACTTCTTCCTTATCAAGCTCTAACTGCCTATACTCATTTTTTTATTGCTTCCGTGACAAATTACCACTAATATAGTGGTTAAACAACACAAATTTATTATCTTAACAGTTCTGTAGGGAAGAAGTCTGACACGGGCCTTATCTGGCTAAAACCAAGGTGTTGGCAGGGATGCATTTCTTTCTGGAAGCTCTAGGGGAAAATCCATTCTCTGTTCCTTTCTGTCATTGGCAGAATTCAGTTCCTTGCTGGTATTTTTTTATACTATATCTATACTATATCACTCTGTTATCATCTGCTTCTGGTTCAGGCCAAAAGTACACAGGAGTCTGTTTCATGGGTGATATGATACTTAACAATTCACAAATGTAATTATGAAAATATAATAATAAATAAAATAATTGTTATAAAAATTTTAATTTTAAAACACAATTTTTAATTATAAAAATTTAATAACATCTATAATTTCATTCAGATAAATCACATAATAAGAGTAAATTCCTTTAAAGTCAAAAATTTGTTATTGTACAAATTAAATCAACTTAAAATTTCTTTGCATTTAATGCCTATAGCATACATATAATTTGTTCTTCACATGTATGTTATATGAGGGAGAAAATGAAGTATTTCATTACTTATCTATGTCTTTGCAAGTTGATTGTATTGGTTCAGAATCAAAATATTCTGTGAATCTAATTACCTGAAGGCATTAGAGAGTGATTTAGATAGAAATGTTCATTTTCAGAATAGTGTCACATTTATGATGCGAAAAATATAGTATGCTACCCATGTCTTCAAACCTTTGTCCAGGAATAGCCAATAGAAAACACTCGGAAGTTGATAAATTAGTTTTAGCAAACTTACTCCTCTAGGCTTTATGCTTTAACTTTGTGCAAGAATAATTTTTCCCCAACTCCCATCAAATACATTTATAGTAAACCACTTTTACATGTCTTTATACAAGCAGACCAAATAATAAGACAAAAAAGAATTAGATTGAATTAGTCAAGGAATTAGAGAGATGATTTGTCAACCCAGAAAAATCCAATATTAAAATTACTTTATAATCTTACTGAAAATAATATACTTTTAAACCTAAAGCACTCAGTTGTCTTATTCTTCCTTCTGCCTCATAAAGACTCACTGGATAAATGACCCAAAGGGGTTCTGTGGTCAGTTTGGCTTTAATGGCACTCTAGAACCTGTTTGTCATCCTGGGTTTCCAGCTACACTAGAAGTTCTGGAATCATAAAGAAATTATTTATTTTTCCATTTAACAAACAACATCCTAAAAAGAATTAAGTTCAGATCATGGTATTGCCATCCAGCTTCTCTGAATCCTGGGATTCTTTAGCCTGGGCATTGGGAAATCACATTGGTCATGTTCTTGTTCATTGATGATTTTGTTTTTATATTTCTTGGCTTAGGAAAGAGGCTAAGTATTTCAGTATTCTTTTATATTAGCAGGGGTACCTTATTCTACAAAAGAGAAAAAGTGATTTTAAATAAAGTTGCTTTCTCCAGTTATAAATTTGAAAAATTTCATCCAGAAATTCTATATTAAATAAAGCATATTTTGAATATGTAATATTTCCAACAATTAACCAGAGATTGCCTATTGCCACGCAGGAAACATAAAGTATAACAATTTATTTTGTTCTTAAAAATTAATAGCAAGTACTGTTAAAAGGATGAACATTTCTTTGGCCTTACTCTGTCCTTTCAATCAACTTTGATTGCTGCAGTGTTTCTATATTTTGTAACAATCAGACTCAAATTTTAGATGACTGCCAAAGAATTGGAAGTAAATAAAAAAGTCTTTGAATTCTAGTGTTCATCAAAGTTTAGTGTACTCACAACGTTTCACTTCAGATAAACATCAAAGAGACAAATAACAAATTAAATACAGAAAGCAAACGACTAGTAATATAACCATCTTATTTCATTCCTTTATATTAAGCTATGTCACTGTACTAAAATATATACACAAAGAAAACCCATGAAGAATTCATCTTTCTTTTGTTATTAATACTTGCTCAATGGCAGCTATTCGGCAGTTTGAGAGATTTTAAGAATTGTTGCAGAAGTTTCCATTTAAAATGTTTTAAAATATGAGAACATTCTTTGAAGCTAATTTCTATGGAAAATTACTAAGATACATAGAAAAAGTATGTCTTTGTGAATCATGAGTAAAGTTCACATCTTGTATCACCACTCTCAAGCTGTGCTTTGCCTATGATTGGTAGTCCAAAGGCATCGTTTTGGGTGGAATCATATTGTTTAGGAGTAGTAACTCATGCTGTTCTGCTACAGAACAATCAGTAACACACACTTCAATTGTACAAAAGAGAAAGAAGTGCTATTATTTTGATAATAAAGATATTAAGAGGGAAGATGAGAGTGGCTTAAATAGAAATTATATTGATTTTTACAAAATATTTTCTACATACATACTCATGGCCTGATAACTTTATTATTATTTGAGACAAAAGCCTGGTTTGCGCATGTTTTCCCTGATCTCTAGGGAGAGGAGTGTTGGTGCAGTTGCCATAGGTACAGAAATGGCATCCTGGTTTCTATGGTGGTATTGCTCAGGTAAGGGTAGTGGCCTACATGCCTTCTTTACAGCTGCATATGTTGTAACTATCACCAGCAAACTTCATGCTTTTCCAGATTCTCAAAGGTATTGTGGGATCTATCATGGAAATCAACAAGAGGCATGGAAGTCATCGCCACTCCCTCCTGCAAAAACTGGGTAACTATCACAAAATACAGTAAAGTTGTCGGAATCCTAAAATACCCGTCATGTTAAAATAATTGCAAACATTCCAAGCAACAAATAAGACAAGCCTGTCCAGAATTGTCCTTTATGTCCTTGAGAAATCCCAAAGTTTTCAAATGTACACGAGCCATTTTATCAAATATAGTCTGTACCTTAAGTTTACTTAAACCCAAATCCAATCTTTTGTTTTCTTTGGATAGGAAAATTTGTTACTGCTGAGAAATTTTTCAAGTTTTTATGCTATTGAAAGGACACATTGCATTAGATTTAACTGAATAATTTTAATTTCCTTTCACATTTTAGCAATTCATTCTAATTTTTGAAGTATATTTCTAAAACCACATGTTTTCTTACATACTTACATCACTCATACAGCCCGTAATCATTAGGCAATGATTATTTTTGCTATGTATCACAATCAGACCATCTGAGCAAATATATTCATAGAAATTAAAGTCCTACACTATCAGTTAATATTCCATGAATAAATATGTTCAGGAGACTATGATTTTAAAGCATAGTTCTTAAAAATAGAAAAATAAATTGATGTTTATTCATTTTAGTTTCTATGAAAGAATAATTCTGATAAATTCTGATATACACGAGGATAAATGATCTATGTAAAAGTACTAAAATGGTATCTACCCAATTATGTAGAAGTTTTTGCTGTCAAAGTAATAAGTTTTCAAGGCCAATATTAAAATATCAAATAAAAGTTAATTCTCATTTAAAACCTCACCCATTCAGTTTCAAAGCATCTCTGTTAAGATGTTAGAATTCTAATGAATATCTACTTTTCCATTATGTAATTATTATGCCAGATAAAAGAAAGTACAGGGTATAGATCCTGTACCAAAGAAGCTAAGAAAATCAATTAATAATAACATGTAATTTTGTTGAGTATAGTATTATGTAATTCATATGTTACTTTGCTAAATTATACCTCATATCTAACATAATTTTTAAAATTCAATAGCAGAATTAACAATATATTCTAGCTTTTTACTTTATCTTTCATTCAAGTAAGCATATGTCAACATTCTTAAGTTTAATAATTATGATTTTAACTCTGATGTAAACTATGTTTATGCAAATCCTCTCAGTGTACATATCATCTTATTTAATTTAATAACTATACATTGTATTAGGGTCCTCCAGAGAAACAGAACCAAGAGGATGTGTATTTATGAAGAAAAGATTTATAATTTAATACCATACCGTCTAATATCTCAACTGGTTATCACAGAATTGAACTCTTCTTACCCTAACACTAATTCGCCATTCCAGACACAACATATGAGAATGATTCCTCATTATTTATTTTCACTACTTTTTTTTTTTTTTACCTTGTGTACAGACCTCTTTTGACTAACTGTTCTGCCCCTGGGCTATTACAAAATTCCCTCAAAATTCTTGAAGTTAACTTTAGTTTTCTCAGATCATTCGTTTACATTTCAGAGTTTTTGTTTTCGCTTTTGCATTTGACCCTGAACACAAATTTTCTCTATAAACGTTTAATCTCAATTTTATAAGTATTAGTTATATAATTTATGTTTCTATTAAATCACAGCCTTTGAACTGGAACAAAGGCTCTCCCTGGATCTCAGTCTGCCAGCTCACCTTGAACTTTGGGCTTACCAGCTTCCATAATTGTGTTAGGCACATCCTTATCACACACACACACACACACACACACACCCATGGGGTCCTTTTTCTCTGGAGAACCATATATAAAGTTTCAACACTATTAATTATCATTACAAACATTATATACAAATGCCTATAATGTATAAAAGGCTTTGGGTGATTCAAATATAAATATAACCCAGTTTCAATAATTATGAGTTTGTAATGAAACAAGGTAATTCTTGTTGAATGCTTACTGTGTGCCAAGCATACTTTCTTAGTTGCTTCTTTGATGTCCAACACAGTAACCACGAGCCATGTGTAGCTATTTAAATTACAAGTAAATGTTTTAAATTAAAGAATTTACCCCCTCAGACATGCTAGCCACATTTCAAGTACTCAGTAACAACATGTGGCTAGTGACTACCATACTGTATAGCTCACAGTTAGAACATAATCATCACTGAAAATTTCAGGGCACCCTGAGGCCCTGCAATATCCTCTGAACAGGTATATCTGCTTCTGTGCTTCCTGCCTTGGGTTCTCTTCTCTGCTTAGCAGCCAGAGTAATTTTTTAAGGAATATTTACTTACTTATTTTTAACTTTTTAACTGAGAAATAATAATTGTGTATATTTATGGAGCATAACATGATGTTTTGATCTATGCATATGTATATATATGTTGATCACATAATACAAAATTTCATTTAGACTGAAGGAGTACATTTTAGTATCTAGTGCATTGCATGGTGACCATGTATTGTATATTTCAAAATTGCTGAAATAGTTTTGTTTTGAGATAGGGTCTTGCTACATTGCCTAGGCTGGTTTTGAACTTCTCGGCTCAAAGAATCATCCCACCTCAGCCTCCCAAGTAGCTGGGACTACAGGTGTACACCACCACACCTGGCTCAAATAGACTTTTAATGGACTGATTCTTTTTAAATAACATCTAGTCATGTTGTTATTCTTATCAAAACCATTCAACTGCCATTATTTTACCTAGAAGAAATACCCAAGTCATTACATGTCCTACGATGCCTAACATAGACTTGCTTTTAGCTGCCAGTGTGGCTTTCTCTTCCATTACTTTTCCTTGCTCACTCAGCTCAAATCACACCACCTGCCTTGTTATACATCAGCTCCCCAGGATGCTCTGCTCAAGGGCTTTGCGTTTACTGTTCTTTCTTCCTGTAATGCCTTTTCCCAGATGACTATATTGTCAGCACGCTCACTTCTTCAGAGCCTGAGACCACCATATCTCTAAATAGCTCTCCTGGCATCTTGAATCTTTGCTTTATTATCCTTCCTAACATCACCACCTGCCATATTTTATGTTTGTTGGTTTATTATCCATCTCCCCTTTCTAGAATGAAAACCCAAAAGCAGGTACTTTGCCTGTTCACTCCTCTATGCCTAATACTTAGCACACCACTTTTCACAGTGTTAGGGTTCAATAATTATTTGCTCAATGATTGAGTAAACTAATTCATCTAGTCCTTCAAACTACTCTGTGACTTTTCCCAAAGTTATCCCATTAGGAAATGGTGGGACTGAAAGGTGAATCCACGCAGTCTGGATCCAGATCTCACACTTTCAATCACAGCATATTTAGAAGAAAAATTTTAAATCTCATAAAAATTTTTAGTCATCCAGATTTTATGGAAGCATACTAATGTGGTCAAGAAAGCAGCTAAAACATCATCAGTATCTATCATCCAAATCTAGTAACTATGCATAAGTTCTGAGATATATTTTATTGATTTAAAAATATATTTCCAATTATACTGAAGGACAAGGAGATTTTAGACATCTGGGTTATTAATTATATAATCTGATATATCTACAAGATAAATTTTGGATAAAGTTTTTGCAAAGATTAGTGTCATGTACAGAAATATTCTATTTAGTTTTTAATTCTAAAATTAAAATTAGAATTAAATTTAGAAGTCTAAATTCATCAACTCAGTTCCATATTATATTAATTGCATATGTTCTATAAAATGAGAGAAATGGATCCTTGTAATTATCTTTCTACTTTGGAACAATATAGATAGAAAATTTAAATAATTTATTCTGTCCAAAAATATACTTTCTTCATGTTTCCTCAGGGCTTACAGTAATAATCTCAGACACTTAATTATGAAACATATATAAAAACATGAATGTCTAAATCTAATCTAAAAGTCCAGCCAAAGGCTTTCTCTGTTAAAATATGGTAAAAATGTATAAATTTGATTATACTCTTTCCACATTTAAAAAATTCATGTTAAAAATAATTACAAATATGCATATCTATATGCATTTAAACTTCACTAAAACCTAGAATATGAAAATATTACTTATATAAATTAAAATCTCAAGAACTAAAAATAATAAAGAGAAATAGTGTACATACACATAAAGGCAAGTTCTGAGTACATGCAGACAAAAACGCCCTCCTTCCTAACTCAGTTACTAGAGTGAAACTTTAAGGGAATTTTTTTTAAATTGGCAAATCCCAAATAATTTAAAGACTAACTAAAAATAGTGTTGTGTAAATGGAGAATTCTAGAAAGATAATTACCTCAGAACAGTCATATGGGGAAAGGCTTAGCACATTGAATTGGATTAGGTTGGTTGGTAGAATGTGTTTTATAATATTGACTATCAGCATTAAAATATAGTTTTAAATTGATGAAATAGGTACTGTATATAGGCAATAATTTGCAACAGAACCCTTTTATAAAACTTATTTCTCTGTTAGAGAGTTTTAATTACCTTTTTTAAATATCAGACTAACTCTAATATATCTATGTTTTTAGAGATTTGATATTCAAAAAACAAGGGTTTTAATTTTTAAAAACCAATCCTTTAATGCACTAGATATATTCTTTCAGTTTCAAGTGACTGAGAAGTTTAGTCATATTCCCATTTTGCTTAAAGTGAAAAAAAGTCTTATGGTAGATATTCCTTGAGAAACAGCTTGATTTAGGATTTAAATGATGCCACTTGGATCAATATCTATATTTTGCAAGTGTCCAGCCTTTACTCAAGACATACTAAAGTTGTCAAGAGTACAGCTAAAGTATCATTAATATTTATCATTCAAATCTAGTAACTATATAAGTTCTGTATACAGTTGACCCTTAAACAACACAAGTATGAACTGTGCAGGTCCACTTAGACACAGATTTTCTTCTGCCTCTGCCACACTGAGTCAGCAAGACCAATTCTCTCTCCTCCTTCTTCTCCTCCTCCTCAGCCTGCTTAACGTGAAAACAATAAGGATGAAGAACTTTATGATTACTCACTTCCACTTAACAAATAGTAAATATATTTTCTCTTACTTATGATTTTCTCAATAACGTTTTTTTCTCTAGCTTAATTTATTGTGAGACTACAGTATATAATACGTATAGCATAGGAAACGTGTTAATCCTTCTATTTGTTATTGGTAAGGCTTCCAGTCAACAGTAAGCTATTAATAGTTAAGTTTTTGGAGAGTCAAAGTTATACATGAATTTACAACTGTGTAAGGTGTTCGTGCCCATGATACCCATGTTGTTCAAGGGTCACTGCATTCTATTATGCCTGCAAACACTGATAACTTCTTATTCATATTTGCAACATAGTAGCAAGCAACTCTCAGGGTAAGATAATTCTGCTATAAAATCCAGAATTTTAAAAAAATCAATTTTGTCTCGTTAGTCCAAGCAAAATTTTGAGAATTCACTCTCCTTAGGAGGGTTTTCTCAGTCCGTTGGTGGTGCTATAACAAAAATACCACAGACTGGGTAATGCATACAGAACAGAAATTTATTTTCTGACAGTTCTGGAGCTGGGAAGTCCAAGGTCAAGGTGCAAGCAGGTTGCGTGCTTCATGAGGGCCTGTTCCGTACTTCCAAGATTGCAACACGTTGCTGTTGCCTCATAAGGCAGAGGAGATGGAAGGAAGGAACTCACTTCCTCAAGGCTTTTTTATAAAGGGTAGAGACCCTCATCAATTGGCTTTAATCCTATTAATGAAGGTCCCTACACTCCTGACTTAATCACCCAAAATATGAATTTGGAGGGACAATTTCAGACCACAGCAGAGAGCTTAATTCTTGTGCCCATTCAGTGAATTGTGGTGGCAAAGTGCTAATGAGCTTAGCCAAGGGGCACTTGTTACTCTCCTGGCCCCACCATAAGAATCTGTGCTCCTTAAATAACTTGGACTCAGAATGTGGTGAGATATTATCCTCCTAAAACCACAGGGTATTGTTAAAGGAGAAAAACTTCAGAAAAATTAAATTTAACAGAGCCTAATGGAGCAAAGAATGACTCACAAATTAGATTGCCCCCAAAACAAGAATAGATTCAGAGAGACTCCACCACTGCTATGTAGTCTGAGAGGATTTATGGACAGAAAAGGAAAGTGGTGTACTTAAAATGAAAGTAGAGTACAGAAACAGCCACATTCATTACAGCTTGGCATTTGTCTTGTTTGAACATGGTTTTAACAGTTGGCTACCTCTGATTGGCTGAAACTCACTGACTGGTACAAGAATAGGTTACAATTTGTTTACATATCAATTTAGCTTACAGGTCACTGTGTATGAGAAACCTTTAGACTGAACTTAAAATATTTAAGGAGGCAGCTCTGGGCTAAACTTAATTTAACAATTTCTCCCTTTTGATAGACCTCTCAAAATTGAGGTCGTGACTCTCAAAACTTTAGGCATTGATGCCACTCTGTCACCCTTGTAAATATACTTATTTTGTCTCAAATACCACTGGGAAATAGCAGAACAATGAGTTTTATAAGGTGGGAACAGAAGACTTTAGGTTACTTTTTGTTAAGTGTTAGAGCAAAGGGGACTTCCTTATTATACTGAAATCTCTTGTTTTCAGAAGAAAAAAAGATCTGTTTTGGGATCTCTGTGCTTCCTTAAAGTTTAAATTGGAGTATGTCACATTTAGCATGAGTGACTCTATTTTGGTTTGGTCTATTCTACTGAGGCCTAGTACACAAGCTCAGCCCAAAACAATGTCCTCACATAATTTCTGAAAAATAAAAATTAAATCTAAGCTCTTAACAGGCTGAATGAACCTCTCTTGGCCAGGGGACTCCAGAGAAACCTTAAAAACTGAAATCTTGGCCTTGACAGGATGGCAGGTCAGTCAGGCCCCCACCCTTGTTGACAACCATTAGTCTTTCTTCTGTAAGGGTTAAACAGAAACTAACCCTTTGGAAAGACTTGCTCCACTGCTGATTTCAACCAAACTACTGATTTCCCCTCCCTTTTGTAGTTTCAACACAACTTATCAGCATTCTTTCCTTTTAAGAGACCACTGCCCATACAGTGGTTCTGGCCAATCTACAGAGGCTGCGCACAGAGGGTCCTTGGCCCTCTGCTTCACTTTTGACATCAGAGGGCTAAAAACTCCATCCTCAGATCATGCTTATTTTTGGAACAAGGGACCCATGAAGAGGCATGAAGATCAATGGCACATATGCCTGTTTCTCCTTCCATATTCGTGACTCCTCCTGTAGCTTATTGAATATACGTATTGGGTCACCCCATTCAAAATAAATTCCTATTTCCTTTACTCTTCCCTTGAAGTGCTTGCTCTCAGTTTCTGCCCAAGGCTATGCTTCACAGCCTGCAAAATGACCAGCCAGCAGGCTGCAATACTTTATGAAAAATAAATCTCTCCTTTCCAAATTTATGAACCTTGTTGACATTTTGTTTAATAATTCCCCCCTTTTGGCCAGGTTGTCACTTAGGTGAGAGTGTGACTTAGCACAACTTTTAGTTGCCATGATTTTTGACTTTCTGGTCTCAGCATGTCTGTCATCTATAGATTATGGTGTCTCCACAATCATCATGAATTTCTTTGAGTTTTTGTCATTTCAATTGAAGAGAGACCATCTGATATTTTACAGATGGCTACATGAAAACTTTAAAAACTTTGAGAGGATAGTGTACCTGGGAGACTACTATTATGACTATCAGGAGGATAATACCCAGAGTTTAGAATATGCTCTTTAGTGAGGGTCCCCAAGAACCAAACCAACTAAAATAAAATAGATCAAAGAATGAGGTAGATAAAAAGTCTATTCACTTCAATGAAGCAGCCTGTTCATTAATCACTTACAACTGAATCTCTGTAATACTCGAGGTATTCATCCATGTTTAACAAGAAATATTAGCAGCTGTACAGATTCTTCTCTGTTCAGCTAGTAAGTAATCTAGAATAATTCTATTATCTAGCACAACTTTAGTAAGAGAATTTAAAGAAGTTTGTTTTGTAACCATAGCCTTTGCAGTAGAATCTGCCATAGAGCCTATTATGAGGAACAAATTTCTAATCATTGCCTTATTTACTCCAAATCATGGAAAAGGAGACCAAATAAATGATACCCATTAAGAACAAAGTCCTCTTTGCAATGTTCTCTTTAACCTATGATGTAAGTTAAAAGGAATGGACCAGTGATCTGTTTTCTGACTGATTTTAAAGCAATAAAGATCTCATTAAAATTTCTTGCCTATGTTGAACCTTCGTCTTTCATCTATCAAGGCATAAGATTGTCCAAGTATAAGGTGGACTGAGAAATCCTCCAAAGATAAAAGTATACCCCATGAGTGCACACAGGACTCCTTTTCCAATTCTATTGTTCATAGAGGCATAAGCAAGGAAAAAAGTTAAGAGGAAAAATTCCCATGATAGCAGAGAAGATTTGCACCATCATCTTGGGAAAGCTGAACACATCTAAGATGTTTCCTGCTTCTAGAGAGAAACCTTCTATGGTTAGCTTTACCTTAAGTTCCCCAATGGGTATACAGTTCCAATAGTCTGGAGAGGCCCTTTTGAGTTTTGAAATTATGAACCCAAGTTGGCAAAATTTTGCTGTAGTATGGGTGGCAAGGGCAGACTTTTCTTGATGTAGTTTTCAGAAGACCCAATCTCCAGGTTTTAGATTGTGAAAAGTTTGATTGTCCTCAGTCAGTGGATCATGATAAACTTCCTTTACCTGGTGAAAATACACTTTGGCATACTCCATTAAAGACCTGCAGCATTTAGTTACATCAGAGTTTAGGAGCAGAAGATATATGAGGTCCTATCATTAGGAGGATAGAACTTCCAGTGTTTATTCCATAGGGGGTCAACTTATGTTTTCCACTGGAAGTAGATCTGATTGTCAATAATCTATAATACTTTGACCAAGTCAATCCAATCGATTCAGTTAGCTTTGTCAAATGCTATTCTATCATACTTAACTGTTTCACAATTTGTCCAGTGAAATAAAGACCTTTATCACTGAAGATATCTCCAGGAATGTCCCATTAGGGAAAAATATTTTCTAATAACCTATTAGCTACTGTTATAGCATTAGCCTTCTTGCATGGGAAAGCTTCTATACAACTAAAAACCATGCACTGAAATGACAATTGAATTAAATACCTTTTTAAATTTTCAATTGGACCATCAGATAGCAGAAATGCACCTGAAGTTTTGATTGTCTTTCCAAACTTTGGTCATAACTATTTTAGCAATGTAGAACAATCACCACATATATACTGTGTATGTAGATCTCTATATATCATGTCTATGTCTATAGATATAATCTTATCTTATCCATGAGGAGTTATGGAGTTTAGAGCTTTCAATAATGGAAGCTTTAAAGACTCAGGCAGCCATCTTTAAAGACAGCCAGGCAGCTGTCCAGGCACTCCATGAATCCACACTAAACAGTGGATTTATATCTTCTTAAATACCAGTTTTGTTTCCCAAATTCAGATGCATAGCACTGTGTATCAGATGGGTCATCATAGGTAATTTGACCTAGACCATGGTGTTTATTGAAACTGCATGTTAAACAATTTCAGTACTGGCTGATTTAGCATGAAAATCTGGCAAAGTATTTTCTCGGTATTAAATTAATTACTGTGTTGCTTGGGTTAGAAATTTTATAAACTAGTCAATCTCTTCATTAGAGTTCTAGGAATTATTATCCAGTCCAAATGATATGTTCCTAAAGTGATCAGAAACCTGCATTCAAGAGTGTGTATCAATGTTCTTTTTATTCTTGCCATGAACCTCCTTGAAGACACAACACTCTAGGATTTTACTTACTGGTAAAGAGCTTTCAGAAATGCATCAGAATTAAGAAATTAACTATGAAAAAGCCTTAAAAGGGTCACAGTTAAAGATACAATTGACAAGGAAATTGGGTTATTTCTGTGGCCTACAATTTAACATAATAGCTATAATTATGAATAATAACATACTAAGACCCATCAGAAATTTAGGAATCTAATATAATTTGGGAACATATATTAATAACATACCCATAAAAATACAACTCAAAGAAAGTTAAACATTATTTCTTATTTGGCAATGCTTGCCATGTAATTTAACATATCAAATAAGCCTGTTTATCTCTGTGCTGGATGCTGCAGCGGCCCTCTGTAGCATCCCAACATTAGTTTGAGGTCAAAAAGACTTAAGTTTGAATTCGAAATTTGATTTTGGGAACCCTGGCAAATATGTCAAAGGCTTAAAACACTTAATTAAAATAAAATCACAAGTCCCTGTAAAATAATATTTATTTATTTAACCAAAATGATAACTGAAAAGTTTTAAAAAACAAAGTGAAAGCCTCTTTTCTTTGATAGAAGACGCAGGTTTTGCAATCAATAGATTTGAGAAAGACAGCATGAGACAGAATCTGTCTCTCCTTCTCACCTCTTTTTTTTTTTTTTCAGTTTACTCAAAAAGTGAACAAAACACTTTTACTATCCCTTATTAACACTGCATGAAATTTCTTGTTTAAAAGAGAAAATCAAATTTTACT
Source organism: Lepilemur ruficaudatus (assembly GCA_963574885.1). NCBI lineage: Eukaryota > Metazoa > Chordata > Mammalia > Primates > Lepilemuridae > Lepilemur > Lepilemur ruficaudatus. Next base: position 97,429 of record CAUYRT010074609.1, on the reverse strand, counting down.
TTAGTATTAGGGTACTACCAATATTAAAGCTAATTTTAATAAAACTTTATAAGCAAATCAATCCAATCTCAGTCGGCTTTTGACTATACTATATTTCCATAAACTTTTTATAGTTTCCTACAAAATATTTTCCTATTCTCTATATCTTTCCAACTTTTTATATTTAGTTTCATATATTTTTTATTCCTTCAATTTGAAACAAATTTTAAGTCACTTCAAACAAGACAAATTATTTTTTTCTCAAAAAACATCCATTTTCATGTCTTTATAACTTTTCTCACCAAAGATATACCTTTGCTTTGCTTTATACACTCTGCATACATAATTGTTTATCTCATGTCTAGTAGTTTTGGTTACATATATTAACAATAACTTTAACTCTTAGAAACCCTAATTTCTAGTGAAAACCTTTAATGTAATTTTGAACTGTTTTTTATCAGTATTCGTAGATGAAAACCATTTCATAATTTTTAGAAAGATATATTTCTTCAAATTTTTGTTTATTAACTATTCAAAATATATTTAGCATCTATATACCATACAAAAATAAGATGTCAAAGAATGTAAAATTAAACTATGTTTAATAATTAATGCTTCTGTATTTTAACTTATTTAGAAATGACTCAGACATTTTATAATTATCTATGACTTAATTTAACATAGCATGACTTTAAGCTTTTAATTTACTGAAAAGAATTTTGAAACTATGACACAGATAGCCTTGCTAAGGTCTTTCTCAGTCATTTGGGGTCTCAAGTAGCCTTGTGGCACCCAAGAAAACATTGAAAAGCAGGCCTCATAGGGGTCCTCAATTGACATACCAAGTACAGAGCCCAGGACAGAGGACAAAGCTATGAAGAGGATGCCTGGAGGGTCCAGCTATTTCCAGAATGGCCAGGAAGGGACCATATTGGGATTGACTCTGCCTTGCATGTGGCAGTGCAGACACTAGACACTGAGGACATGTCCCCAGGCCTTACCATGGCCACCTATCCAGACCCCAGAATCCAGAGGCTCAAAACCAAAAACATAATCTCACAGACAAATCAAGCAAGTATCAAAAATATTATAGAAGCAACAGTTTTTGGCCTTAATACATAGCTGAAACACCCTGAACCTGTTTGGCCATTAGCAATGGGCAAAATGTCTGAATTATACTAAACATTGATAATTCTGAAGACCTTCAAATTTTATTTTGCCAACAATTTTAAACTACTTTATCAAAAATTAATAAGGTTTTTTGAGCTGAAAGGTATCTGAGTTACTTTCTGTTTTTTTTTTTGATAAAATATTTGATTAAGTGATTGAGTTTTTTTAAATTAATTAGAATTCTTTTATATATTTGAGAGTAAAATATCACATACACATGACAAATAAACAAAAAGACATACATACACAGAAGCAGATTTTACAATTATATAAGGTTTTTCATTTGCAAAGTTTCAAATAGTTTTTTTTCTATCTTATAGACTATCAAGTCCTGAAAATTTGTTAGCTAGAAAATTTGAAATTTGTTCTAAAGACATGACTTCTTAAGTAAAAATTTACATCTCAAAAGCACAGAATTTAGATCTAAACATCATTATTCACTAAGGCAAAGGGGTTTAAGGAAAAGGTTCACTGGAGACAAGATCTCCAGGGAAAGTATCTTAAAAGTAAGATTTGTTACATAAACTTTAAACCATTGTCTTTTCTTAAAAGTTTCTAGTGGTTTAAATGCAGAGAGGGATATGCCATTACAAATGGAGATTTCTTTTATAGATGTTAATTTTTTAAACAAAGAGTTTCAAAATAGCCAGCAAAGTGCCTGAAAGTGTTTTGGAGACCAATCTAGTTAGGTAGGTGGCTTTTTTAAAAATTTAGCTTCTTTCATGATGAGATTACTGACTTCAGGGCAGAACCCTTTAAGAAATTTTGCAAATAAAGCATTCTCTATGCCCAGACTCAGCAAGGATAGCTCTGAAAAAAAGCAAGCCTACTTTACCTGAGGGCCCGCCTTCTATAAACACATTACTCAGATTTTTTATTTCGCCTTTGGGCAGGATAGTAAGTAAGCCAAAAGGTTAGTTAATTTTTCTTATCAATTAACCCATATAATTTGTATTTGCCATGTATAAAGAAAGAGTCTTTTTAAAAAGGGAATAAAAATATTGAAATCTTTTTAGCAGTGTCTGCACATCACTAGGAATCCCTGGATAAGACTGATTCGGGGGTGAGCCCTTATTTTTAAATGCACTTCTTAAAATGCAATGCTGTTCATTTGGAATGTTCCACTGTAATTTTAAATTATCTTTAGTAAGATTTTGCCCTTTCTGTAAGTGTTTGTTGCTTCTGGGCCCTCATACTTAAGCATGTAAATATTGGGGTAGCCAGACTTGGAGTACTCAGCTCTTCAGAAATTAGGAAGCTATTTTTACATTGAACCTTGGTTTTCACTCTCAGATTCCCTTGTTCAACTTAACCAATGATTTTCCTCTATCTAAGTATGCAAAAAAAAAAAACCAAAAAACAAAAACAAAGGGGAAAGAACATAAAAATCTCTGCAAATTCCTGAAAGCCAGCATTTGCACCCTCTGAAATATTGTCATCTACTGACAGTTTCTGTCTGACCCAGTCAGACACCCGAGGCCTTATACTGTATCTAAGCCAGTTAATCATCGAATCCAATCTAATCCTGGACCCAGTCGAGTTTCTATCACAATTTTGAACCCAGTTTGGATCAAAAATTTGATCAAATGAACTCAGCTCAAAACACAAATCTGTGGAACTTTGGAATACAAGAGGGAACTTACCCACAATCTCAACTTGCTGCAAGAGAGCAATGGTCACAGTGAGTTTAGCAGGTATCTTGCCTGGTCACTCAATGGTCCAGGGGGTCGCTAGAAGCTCTACTTTGCATCCCATTTCTGACACCATCTGTTAAAAGAAAAAAGTTTGCACAAATTAAATGTAACAGAGTTGAACTGAGCAAAGAAAGATTTGTAAATTGGGAAATGCCCTGAATCAGAATAGGTTTAGAGAGATTCTGCATAGTCAGAGAGCATATATGGACAGATAAAGAAAAGCGATGTACCGACAATGAAAGCGAGGTACAGAAACAGCCAGGTTGGTTACAGCTTGGTATTTGCATTGTTTGAACATGGTTTGATTGGTTGAAACTCAGTGACTGATACAAGAGTAGGTTACAGCATGTTTACACATTTAGTTAGCTTACATTTCACTATGTACAGAGAAACTTTAGGCTAAACTTAAAATATGTAAGAAGACAGCTTTAGGCTAAGCTTAATTTAACAGTACTATTGCCTTCTCAGGAACAGAGAGTAATTGCTGAGCGTTGTGGCTGACACTGAGGGCTACCTAAAAGCCATACTGAAGATGCAAAGGTCAAACAAGCTCACTGAAACACTGGAAGAACAGAGTGTCAGGTTTTAGTCTGAAACTGTGGGTTCTTGGAGCACTCATGGCCGAAGAATGACCAGACATGCCAAAGTAAGGGAAGCACAATAATGAGGTTTATTGAGGAGAAAAAGATAGGATTATAGGGCAAGAGCAAAATATAGATTTATAGAGCATGGTACATACGCCACAGATGACAACCGGACCCATTGTTGCAGCACGGCAAGCAAAAGGAAAGGCGAAGAGCGAACTTGGCTGTGGGCTGCAGTCTTATTTTACAGTACCTGGATAGGGACCACCCTTCCGGTTCAGAGGTCACCATGGAACCACTTTGATTGGACAGTTGGGAGTCACATGGCCTGAGCCTTATCTACACATGTGAGTTCTAGGTCATGTTCTGGACTCTATGGTACCTATGCGGCTCTGAGGTGGGCTAGAGAGTCCTCTGCATTCTTTTGCAGCTGGCGCACCAAGTTCTGATTGGCAGATTGGTAGGGTATGCCCTACTCCCCCAGGTGTGAAGAATTAGGGTGGAGCAGGACCCAGATGGAGGCAACAGCACCCACTTTCATCCCTAGGAGACTCGGAATCCCTCACTATCTACCTAACAAGAGTAGCAGGTGTGATGAATATAGTGCTGCTTGTAAAAAGGGGGGAAAAAGTGTAGCAGGTGTTTTTTGTTTCTTCTTGGACTACTTATGAAGCCCCCTTTCCTCCCCAGCTGCACGGAACAGTTCCCAATTAAAACAGTTGCTGTCCACCTTAAATACAGGTGTCTTTCCGCTTCTCTTCCTGAAGGTTCTCCCCAGTGCCATGGTAGCTTAGTAAACCCAATGGCAGGGCAACTCAGAAGTGCAGGATAGTTAATGTCCTCAGGGGCAATAATTAAATAGTGAGCTATAGAATTTAGTAGACAAACATCCCAGTTTCCTTTTCTGCATTAGGATAATTTTAGGTGGCTGTGAAAATATTCCTCAGAAGCCCACTCCGCCTCTCCTGGAACTAACTCCTAATTGCCTACAGCAGAAACCTACTCATGAATGTATCCTTTGTTGACAATTTTAATTCCTGCTTTCCCTTTTCCCACTAAAATCACTTTCCAAATAAATTACGTGCACCTAAACCATTGCCTCAGGGTCTGCTTTCAGGAGAAATTCAACTAAATAATAGAGTCCTTTGAAGACCTTACGGTTCAATTTCCCTTCTTTACTAATGAGAAATTTAAGACCTAGAGAGTTAAAAATGGCCAGCACCACGAAATCTGGATCAGAACTGGATTTCTTGCCTTCCTTGTCAAACCCACCACTTCTTCATTCTATATCCCTAGAAAATGGCAATAGTGCTCTAAGTAAAATATTTAAGTTATTATTTCTGCTTCTAGGTCTCCTTCTCCTCACGTTGTTTCCCGTGCTAGTAATAAAGTAATTGTTTAAAATACAAACTGAACTATTCTCTTGCTATCTCCTTATTGCAAAATTGTTGTGACAATTAAGATAGTGCAGAAATAAAAGCGCTTAGCAGTGTTGAATACTAAATGAACAGTAAATGTTACATGCTCTGTTATCATTATTCAAATCATAAATATTGCTTCATATTTTCTTTCTGAATGAGCAATGTTTCTTATTATGGTATAAAGCTCTCCTAAATCTGATTCTTAGCTACCTCTCTGGATCCATTCCTAACTCATGACTACTTTTCTATACTCAGCCATATGGAATCACTCTCACTATCTTGAATTTGCCACGCAATTTCATGATTCAAAGCTTTTGCGTATTACATGTCTTCTGCCTACACTGCCCTTCCTTCATTCTCTGATGGATATACCCTTCATATCTCCATGATTCAGCTTAAGTATGTCCTTGTGAAGCCGTATCTAACCTACTTAAACAAAGATGATCTCTCCTTTCTTTGCCTTAACACAGGATTCTAGGGAAAACGTCTAATAATGTAATCATTAGTTTACAATTTTTTTCTTTTTAATAAGCTTTTGAGAACAGAAATGTCCAACCTTGTCTCTGTATCAGCCAGTGTACTGTTGGTTTATGTGAAGTGCATTGTAAATGGGTGATGTAAAAATAGATAAATTAACAGAGCCTTAGACTTATTATTACGTTTCTGAAAACTCAGTTAATATTCTATATACCTTTGGTTATATTAACAGTTTAAATATTAACATAGAGTTACAACAGTAACTCTATGCATGAGTAAAAAATTTACAAATGAGTGCATTTCTATGAATTGATAAAAATAAATATATTAGAAGTGATATCTTGTTTGATACAAAATATTAATCAACAACACCGTGTCTTTCCCAAGAGACTTTTTCTCTATCTTACCTGTTAGGCCAAATGCCTCAAATTAAATTCTTCCCTTTGCCAAATTTACTTACTTAGAGCAAACCTGGGAACAGACAAAGAGAAAGAGGAAAGTTCCTTATGTACTGTGGATCTGCATTTCTGTGCAATACTAGGTTTCTAAAAATATAGCCCTTAAGTGAGGGATTATGCAGAAGGAGGAAGTAGCCAGATACTCCTATTTCTCTGACCCTAATATGAAAGACAGAGACAGAGACAGAGACAGAGACTCATCTAAAATACACGGCAAAGAATATATTCTCAAATAATTTTTATTATTGACTTGCTAAGTAATCTGTATGAGGTCAGTGTACCAAAACTTCCCTACATCCATTACCTTCGACCCCAACAACCCAGGTATCCTTATTACTTATCTAATAAAATTATTTAATTATTAAATTTTCAGATTGCAAAAAGGAAGTATGTACCTATGTATCTATGTGAAGGTAAACTAAGCATTTACAAGGTGCTCACTTATATTTGGCACAGCATTATCGGCAGAGATCCTCTTCAAGGAATGGGACAGAAGTTTCATTGCTCCTATCAGCTACCCTAAGCTGGCTCAATAATGCATTTTAGAACTCTAATTAGGAACAATCTTGACTATATATTAAAGTCAAATCTTTTGCTTCTGTGCTTCCCATTGGCAGTGACACTTCATGCTCTCCTCCATCCCATTTATGAAACAAATTGTCTTCGAATTTTCAGATATAATTTAAACTGAATTAAAAATAGCTCTAGATATAAAAATTTTAAAAGGGCACAAATGGGAAAATTTGAAAGCAAGATTTTAAGAAATACAATTTTAAAACATATAGTAGCAAAAATTGTAAAAATTTTGATAATATGGAGAAATAAATAAATATATTTCGTCAGTATTTCTACTATATTATTCTGAGGTTGCACTTTTCTCTCTTTTCTTCCTTCCTTCCTTCCTGCCTTCTTCTATTTTCTTTTCTTTTTTCTTTCTTTTCCTTTTCTTTTCTTTTCAATAGATGATTCTGTTGTTGGACATTGGCCTGTTTTCAAATTTAGTATTAGTAATGATTCTAAGTTGAACGTTTCTAGGCGTTTAGGTTTTGTTGAATAAGGGAGTGTATTTATTTATTTCGGTACAATTTAGTCATTTTTAATGTGTAATTAATGTCTACTATCTCTCATAAGAGCCAAAGGTGTTTTTACCCATAACAATTTTGTCTATTTGTTTTTGTACTGTAGAAGTTTATATTTTATATAAATTTTTTATGCTATTGGCTTATTAATTTATTTTTCTATTTTTTGAGTATTTCTACTCTTTGGTTTTTGTTGTTTTGTTTGATGGTTTCAGATTTATTTTTTAAAAATATGCCCATGCTTTTTGCACATTGGGAAAAATTCAGTTCAATTTAGACATAACAATTTTGCTCCGCTTTCTGGTTGTTCTTTGGAGAAAATATTTATCTGCCTAAATGTTTGTCTTGGCATTTTTTGTATAGTTTGATTTTTTTATTTAATCCCTAAGTATTTTATAAGCATTGCCCTGAGGCTGACAACACCCACTTCTTTCAGCTCTGCTCTCATATGTGCAATTTTTTATTTTGTGCATGACATCGATGGGAAAGTTGGAGAGGGAGAGATTTAATGTGTCTGGATTCTCTTTATCATTTTATTTCTTTCTTTCCTTCTATTGACACTTCCCTGAAGCATAATATCCCTTCTCCATATACTCAATTCTCCCCAGGAAGAAATGCTTGCTTAAACGCTGTGCCATTTAGTTTTATGCACTTTTAAACCTCTTCCCTGTAACCAAACCCTGCTTTTCTTCAGCATGAGACATTTAATTCAGATTTACTCTTTTTCTGAGATTTACCTGGTGTATCTGAGTCACCTATGCCCTTATATCCTTGTACACAGTCTCTTAATCTCTCTCCTCCTTCACCCCCAGGCTTACAGCAGCATGGGTGATAGTTTATTTTTATTTTTCTAAATTTGGTTTGTCTCTTCATTTATGGGTATGCTATAATATGTTAAAGATAATGTTAAATCTGCCTTCCAGCAATGCTGCTGATTTTGTGATTATTTGTGGAGATGTTATGGGAAGTGTCAAAACCAAGAAACTCCCACATCTCTCAGATCTAGTAGTTTTCTGATAAATGTTTTGAATCTATGTTTATGGGGGATATTGATATGTATTTTTTACACTAAAAATCTTAATTACTTTTTGTTATGCCGATATCTTTTTTCTAAGATTTCTAAATGAGTTTGTGTGTTATTAGCATTAGTTCATTTTTGAATATTTTATAGAATTTAACACTGAAACAATCTGGAAATGGAGATATCCTTTTGAGATTTGTAACATAAATCTGTTTTGTATCATAAAGGATACAAAAGGAGATATCCTTTTGAGATTTGTATCATAAATTTGTATCATATGTAGTTTCTTAAATGGACAAGATTTATTCAGATCTTCAATTTCTTTTTTCTTGTACCAATTTTATTGATTTGAGTTTTTAAAAATTTTGGCTTTTTTTGCGTTTCATTTAAATTATGGGCATCAAGTTGTTCACAATAATCACAATAGGCCTTTAGTATGTATGATCTGTGTGAAACCTTCATTCTTGATAATTGTAAAATACGTAGTTTCATTCTTTGTTTCTCATACCCTCACGCTCCCATTTTCTTACTCTCCTCCTACCCCCTGCCTCTTTCTCTGAGATACATATGCATGCACATGCTAGGGATTTATAGTATTTATTAACTTATTCAATAAAAAAATGTCTGGCTCTTGTTAGGATGTGAAGTCCATACACAGGTGAGAAAGATTTCTCAAAGTTTAGAATAGATAAAAACGCAAAGTTTATTCACCGTCTCTCTAAAGAGAGAGAGGGCACAGTGCCTAAAATAGAGGCGCTGGCCCTGAGGCCAAATGACTCTCTTTATTAGGCCAGGGCGAGGAAAGGAGGTGGGGGGACTTAGGACGGCAGCCCAATTAGCACAAGACAGGTCAGAAACTGCTGTGCTGGCTTTTTTTGTTTCTCAAATAGCAGATTGATAAGAGAAATTAGTTTCTTCTTTCTTCACGATAGCTGGAGGCATCCAGTGCTCTCTCTCCTTGAGGAAGTGAGGAGGAGTTCACACTCTTACTTTGTGCTCAGGAACTTTTTCAAGGCTGTTTAAACAATACTCAAAAAACTCTTTTTACAGGAAGTGTATTTTTGATGACAGTCCATCAGATAGTCTACCCTTTCCTCTCCTTTCCTGGAAACTCCTTTCCCTTTTAGAATGTGAATTGACCAGCTCTGGCGAATGTTAATGAGGATTAACACTTTATTTTGTTTGCTTAGCTAGGTAAACATCTTTGTAGGAGGGAGATATTCATGTTACTAACCTTAGAGGCAGGGCTTATTTTCTTGTTAGCTGTAGGCAAGACCATTCTTTCCACTCTCCCTATTTTTCTGACTTTCTATTTCATTTATTTCTGCATTCATATTTATCATTTGCTTCTATTTACTTTGTGTTTAATTTTCTTGACATTTCGAGTTTTTAAGTGATGAAATTTTTTTAAACATTTTTTGTAGTTTTATAATTTTTTATTCTTTTTCTAAGATATCTTTTAAGGCTATAAATGTTCTTCTAAGTAATATTTTAGCTTATCATGCAAACTATATGTTGTCTATCATTAGGGTTAAAGTTAGGGTTAGGTTGGGGTTTTCAAATCAGTTATTTTAAATATATTCTAATTCCCTGTAATTTTTTCATTGATTTTTGGGTTAATTAGAATTTTTAAATGATTTAGGTATTTTCTATATTTCTTATTGATTTCTAATTTTACTGTGTTATGGTTGGACAATATATTCAGTAAGATTTATTTTTTAAAAAAATATTTATTGTGACATTCCTTTGGGCATTTGTTTTATTTTTATTAGCATTCTAAATTTTGTGTATTCTGCAGTTATTGGCAATAAGTTTCTATAAATGTTAATTTGGTCAATTTGTGTTATGTTATAATTCTAATACTCTTAATCTATAGATTTTTGTTTACTTATTTTATATATTACTTAAAGAGAGATGTAAAAATCTCCAACTGTGAATGTTTATTTTCCTACTTCTTTTAATAGCACCATTGGTTTTGGGGTCATACATTTTGAAGCCCTATTATTAGGTAAATGAACGTTTCAGATTGTTAATTTTTGATGAATTAACCTTTTTATTATTATATGATGTTCCTTTAAATCTCTGGCAATACTACTCTCGACATCTACTTTTTCACCTGTTACTATCACATTAGGGTAGATTTGTTATACATATTTTCCATGTTGTGTTTTTTCATTTTTTTGCCTCTAAAATATTTGCATATTTGTGTTTAAAATGTGTCCCTTGTAGGAAGCATAAAATTAGGACTTATTTTTATATACTATCTGACAGTCTCTATTTTATCTAGAGTATCTTGTCAATACATATTTATTAATAATATAAAAATTGATATATTTGCATTAAAACCAACTGCTCTTCTATTTGTTTTCTTTTATTTTTTTTGTCCTGTTAATTTTTAAGACCATTTGTTTCTCAGTTCTGTAATTTTGTGGGATAAAGTCCTCTTTTATCTGTATATTTTAATTAATTTATTAGATTTTTATTTTTATATCTGTATTACTTATTAGTCATTACTCTGGGAGTTAAAATGTGCATTATTAAATATAAAGTTATTGCATGTCTATATGTAACATATAAGAAAGTTTTATTAATATAATTGCATTTATATTTCCATATCCTTTGTGCTGTTGTTATCATATATTTAACTCCTTTAACTATTATGCCTTCTCAAAATATTATAAAAATTTTTTCTTTAAAAATTTTAACTTTTAAAAAAATTAAAGTACAAACAGATCTCTTATGTATCGCCATAGATTTAATAATTGTGCTCAGTTTTTTTTTACTGTATAGCAAAGTTCCTTCTAGCATCACATCCTTTCCATCAGAATATGTTTTTTCTGATTATCTGACAAGATCTTTATTTCACCCTCATTTTTGATAGATACAGTTCACCAGTATAGAATTCTAGTTTGACACCTTCCCCCCAACACTTGAAAGATGTTGTTCCATCATCCAGTGGCCTCCATTAGTTTTGAAAATAAGCAAACTATTTTCTAGTCATAATTTACTTGTATGTAATATCATTTTTCTCTGGTATTACTTTTTTATTCTCACACATTTAACTGCAGTGTTCCCAGATGTGTGGGTGTGTGTGTTTATCCAATTTGAAGCCTTCTGTAATTGCACTTCTATAGTCTGTACAATTACAAATGCATTATACCACAGGTAGGTTTTTCACCAATTTTTAAAAACTTTTCATCCTTTTTTTCTTCAATTATTTTTATTTGCCCCATTTTTCACTTTTCTTATGTGGTATTCACTTACATATTTGTTAAACCTTATTTAGGTTTATGTACACACTAATTGATACTGCCCTATAGGTCACTAAAACTCTGTTTAATATTTGTCTTTAATATATTTTCCATTTTATTAATCTGTCTTCAAATTCACTGATTCTTTTTTTAGCTTATAATTTGTTGATAAGAATATTCGGTGATTATTAAACTGTGTGATATTGTACTATTCAACTATAGAATTTTTGTTTCTTATTTAATGTTCTATTTCTTTGATGAGATTTCTCATCTGATTTTTCACTAGTCTACCTTTCTTTATTTACTTAAGCATATCTAAAAAAGTCGTTTTGAAGTTTTTGTCTGCTCATTCTAACATCTAGGCCACCTCAGAATTGGCTTTTATTGATTGCCATTTCCCTTGTGTAAGGGTAATATTTTTCCATTTTTTCACATGTCAAGTAGATGTTAATTGCATAATAGACATTGTTGGTTATGCACTATAGATAATTTGGTTGTTATGTTTCTATGAAGAGTATTTACTTTTGCTCTGGTAGGCATTTGAATTGCAGGTAGTATTTTTTTTTTTTTATGATCTCACTCCATTGCCAAGGCTACGGTGCAGTGGTATGGCATCATCCTAGTTCACTGCAAGCTCGAACTCCTGGGCTCAAGCGATCCTCCTGCCTTGGCCTCCCAAAGGCCTCGGATTACAGGCATGAGCCAAGATGCTCCAAAACAGGTAGATTTTCTTTACCCTGTTAGTCTTTATAGTATTTCTTTTTTCCTCTAAGGTAAGTCTACTGAAGTTTTTGCTTGGTTCTATAATATAGCCTTTACTCCAGAGCATGTTCCTTATTTTTAAGATCTCAGCTGATGCTTGATTTTTCAGAAGGTCTTTCCAATAGTTTCTCTCCATAATAAGTGGGCTAAAACTTCCAGTAACATGTTTCCTCAGGAATCTTGATTCATTTGTCATCCCAGCAGCAGCTACTCTTTTCTCAACCTTGCTGAGTGTCACCCTATGAATGAACATCCCAGAAATTAATCAAAAACTCATGGGAAAGCCCTTCATAAATTTCTGGCTAACCTAACCCCCTCAGTAACTCTTTTCTCTTCAGAATTCTGCCCATGAATTTCAGTTGCTTCAGTATTCTAGAAATTTTCTCTGTGCCTGCTGACATCAGATAGACTGTCCTGCTCCGTTAGCTCCGCTTCCCTCTGCGATGGTCAGAAAAGGGCTCCCAGGCACAAAGCCAGATAAAACCTCACATACTTCCCTTATGTAAGGGGCTATAGTCCTATATAGCTGCTCTTTTACTACTTTTTTTCTTGCTGTCTTCTAAACATTCAGATAATTAATATATTTTTAAAACACTGGTATTCTTATCATCACTTATTTGAACCTAGCATTTCTAAATCTCTGACGGTTAGAAACAGTAACCAACCACACTGTCCATACAGACGTTCTTGACTCTTTTTACACAATTCTTACAGGGACATAAACTAAAGAATATATGTGTTACAATAACATTGTGAAATCACTGAAAAGATGGTAATTTTTCGTGTTTATGTATGAAATTTGGTACTATGACCATATATTTTGCTTATTTTTTTATTGAGCATGTCATTTTCTGTCCTCACTATTTCATGAATTGCCCCTTCTTTTATTGTATCCCTTTTATTTTATTAGTAACCTAAGATATTATAAATGGTTATAGTTATTTTATTTTTATTACTTATTAACATAACAGCAACTTTCTTCTCTCAAAAATTCTTCCTCCCTTGCATATTCAGAGAGAATTTTAAATTCCACTTCAAGCAAAAAATATTTGCCCTTGATCCAAATTTCACTCAATACTAGTGGTCTGCAAATTGTATCCCCCAAAAAACTGTAGGGGGTAATTGCAATTTTCCTACAAGTAAACAAATTCTTCTTCACACCCTAGTTTTTAGGGATTTACTGTCAGTGGGTTTCACACCATTGAGTTAGAAATACATAATGAAAGGGGGGAAATAAAGAACCATTTAACTTATACTGATCAAGGAATAGAATCATATTTTTCTGCACCACTGCTATTTCTCAGCAGGTTACATATGTACAGGCTGATATACATTCCAGATCCCACAGGCTCTTGAAACTTAAAGACCTCAGTGTCCTTGGCCTGCTTATGACTTACAAGAGACATAAATACAGTTTTGGGGATTAGGGATAGAGGCATTCCTTGTTGCAAATTTTAAATTGTCAATTAAACAGCATCATTGAATTCTGAATAAGACTGCCAAGGGCATGTTCATCTGTAAAAGGATGGATTAACACAGACAGTCCCCATTGACGTTTAAGATACATATCTGTGATTTAGGACACTTGAGGATGTGTATCTAAACAATGTGATCACATTTAAAGTGCTGAAAGCAATTTTTGTATTAGTAAACTGAAAAATCCTCAAACAAAGAAACTCTCAAGATATACTTAACTTTGTAAACCATTTGTCAGCATCATTTGCATTCACTATTCATATATGTGATATTAAGCAGATACAAAAATACAGGTCCCTTGGCTATAGCTGTATTGAATATAAAAATAAAAGACTGTCAGTTCTGCATTTCTGTGGCCTTGTTTGGTGAAGATTGTTTATTTACTTTGCTTTTATGAGTTGAGATTAATAAGTAGAAAGTATAAACACTTATAGTGACAAAAATTTTGGAGTGTTTTATGTTTCTACTTATTATCCATACTAATTGTGTTGTCTTTCACAAAAAAGTAAAATAAATATAAAAATACAAAAAATAAATAACAACTTCAAAATCAAAATAATAATTCTGTGAGCCCCTAAAAAAACCTACACATTTTCTCCTTTTTCCCCCCTCAGGAATTTCTAATATCATTCTTTCCATGGATTGAAGAAAGTTGAGAATGTTTAGTTTAATAAAATGTTAATTAGAATCTCACTTTATTTCTATAATTCAGTGATATTACAAGGATATATATTATACATGTATGATATATGATAGTGATATATGTATCACATGTGCATATATATACACACATAAACATATCACAATGTGATGAATTAGTTACTCTCTACAATGGGAAATACTTGTATATGATTTAAAGTAGTTTTTAAGGAAATTATGAAAAAACAATGTTTAAAGGAAAATGGTTTCAATATTTTTAAAAAAATATTTTATATTCATGTAAAAAAGATTAATCTCTTTATATTGAGAATTTCTTACATATGTGATGCTTTAGGAATCCGAAATCTCTAGAAAAAACTTTTCACCTTAGAAATTTCTGAAGAATTAGGCTTAGCCAACTGGTGATATTGGCATTAATAACAAAATAAAAATAAGTATTATCTTTTAGGATTATAACACAAAGCTAAAAAACTCATTGAGGAAAAACAACAGGAGGATGAGCCAATTTTGATAGAACATTAGATGGTTATCTTTTTTTTTTTCTTAAATGAGACAGGGTCTCACTCTATCACCCAGGCTGGAGTGCACTGGCATCATCATAGCTCAGTACAGTCTCAAACTTCTGGGCTTTAGGGATCCTCATACCTTAGCCTCTCAAATACCTGATACTGCAGGTTTGACACCACATCCTGATAGTTTTTTACTATTTTGTAAAGATGGGGTATCACTATTGCCCAGGCTTATCTTGAACTCCTGGCCTAAAGCAATCTTCCTGCCTAAATCTTCGGAAGTGTTGAGTTTACAAGCAGAAGCCATTGCACTAGGCCTAGACAGTACCTTTAATTGCCCTCTTTAAACCACATCCTGGTATTCACATACTGATAAACATTCTTTTTCACTTTGGGCAGCTCCTATGACCTACTTTTACCAATAGAATGCAGCAACATTGATATTCTTTCAGTTCCAGACTAAAAACTTAAGAAGGCCTAGCAGGTTCTGCTTGTGAAGAAGCCAGCCACCTTATAAGAAGTTCAATGACCTGAGATCACCATGTTGTGAGGAAGCCCAAGCGGCTGCATAGAGATTAATGAATGGAGAAAAACTAAAGCCCTTTTCACTCCAGTATATTGTTACTGGATTAGTCTTCATGTAGATATTATCATGGCATTTTGTTTGCTCAAAGATCTATAATAGCATTCACTTTATTATAGACCAAAACCTAAAATCATGTATAAAAGACCACATGTATGTTTATTATATGAATATAAATATATATCAAATGCGATGTAATAAACAAGTGTGTGTATCATGCGTATGTGTGCATGTTTCTACTTCTGTTTCTCTCCGAATGAAATCTCTCCATACCAAGACACTGGGGCTTCTTCGTGTTCTCTGAACATGAGACACATTTTCACATTTTTTATTTTTTACTTTAGATTCCAATTCACTCTTTACCTAAAATATTCTCCAACAATGTATTTTATTATTACCTGTCAAAAGTATTTTGTGAGACACAGTGATCTTCAAACATTTTTTGCTCAAAGACCCTTAAAAAATGAAAATTAATGCAACCCTAGCACATTTAAAGCTGATTTAAAAAGTTATTATAAATTTAAACACATGAAAATGATCCAATTTCCAGAATATTATATATATGGATATTGTCAAATAAAACAGTTATGTAAGAGTTTAAAAAGCATTCAAAGTATGCAGTGAGAAGATGCCATCTTTAAGAAAACTGGCTCTCACGAGACACCATATCTGTAAGTGCCTTGATCTTGGACTTCTCAGACTCTAAAATAGTGAGAAAAAAATTTCTGCTTTTATTGTCAATCAATAAATAATAAAAAGTATCCAAAGTAATGTAAATGGCTTAGTGATTTTAAATCTACATTAACACATTTTAAATATAAACTTGCTTCTCCTGAATAATTGGAATATTGCATTATTCTGTATTTATCCATAAAGTTATATTTCTATCTCACTTGCCCCACAAAATAATATTTTAAATATTATATAGCACATTCTTTTACCTGAAAGTATTTTATTATTGGCTATATTATAATACTTTAGAATAAATATTGAAGTTACAAGTTTCCTAAGATCAGAAAATAATTCATTTTAAATACTGTTATATAGTTATAATTTTCTAACTAATAAAAACCAAAAATATATTATATATATTTTAAAAGTAAATTTAAAAATAAAACATAAGATTTCTACCATGCCATACTGAAGTAACTGGTAGGAGACTTGTCCTCTCATCATTGAAAAAACAGATAGATACGAAGGACAGAGAAAGATGGTTGAATAAAAACCTCCAGCGATCATCCCTCCACATGAACACCAAATTTAACAACTATTCATATGAGCAAGCATCTTCAGAAGAACCAAAAATCAGGTGAGCAATTATACTATACGGTATTAACATCATATCAAGGAAAGAGGCACTGAAGAGGGCAGAAAAGATAATCTTGAATTGCCTTTACCACCCCTCCCCCATTACCTAGCAGTGCTGCATCAGCACACCAAGTGGAGAGAGAATGTGTGTCTGGGGAAGGGAGAGTGAAGTGGTTTTTAGATAACGAAATAAAACCCTGACACAACAGAACATAGCGCAGGGAAGAATTATACCAGTGCCCACAGAGGGAGCATTAGACCAGCTGGCCAGTGGGAAATCCTCTGCCCTGAAACCCGAATTCAGGCTAGCCCTGCCTTCTGCCACCCACTGATAAAAAGCAGCCTGAGGTGTGGATTAAATTCTTAAGGCAGTTGTACCACAATAGCTGCACTCCTTGGGCAATTACTGTGGCTATACTGTCTCTCAACCAGTTGACTTGAGGTGCACATGACTCAGTGAGAGAGCAGAAGTGGCAGTTAAACCAGTGCTTTTGTCACCCCTCTCCCAACTACGAGCAATGCAGCAATGCAGGTCAGGGACTCTTATTCCATTTGGGGAAAGGAAAGGAGAGAATTCAGAGAACTTTGTTTTGCAACTTGGGTACCAGCTCAGCCATGGTAAAATAAAGTACCAAGCAGATTTCTGAAGCCCTTGAGTCAGCATTTCTGGATCAACCGTGGGCCAGGATCCAGTCTTGGAAGCATTCATTACCTGCTGACTAAGGACCCCTTAGGCTTTGAATAAACAGAGGTAGCCAGGCAACAGTCACCATGGGATTTGAGTGAGACTGGGCTGGCTTCAGATGTTACTTGGCACTGTCTGGCCATAAGAGAGTGCCCACATCACTCCTCCCACAACTCTAGCAGCCCAACACAAAGAGTAAGTAAAGACAGTAAGAGACTTTGCCTGGTAATTCAGGGAATTCTCTCACATCTTACACAAGCCCACCAAGGTGGAACCACCATTAGTCTACAAGAGTTAACAGCAATATTGGGCTTGGAATGCCCTGAGAGCTTATATAACTGTAGAGATCAAAGATTTAGAACACAAAACTTAATTCCTTTTGAATATCTGGAAAGCCTTCTCAAGAAGGATGGGTTCAAATAAGCACAGAATTCAAAGATTAAAATAAATAAGTAACTCTTCAATGTCAAGACATTGATGAACAACCACAAGCATTAACAATATCCAGGAAAACATGACATCACCAAATGAACTAACTAAGGTACCAGTGACCAACCTTGAAATTATGGAGTTACGTGACCTTTCAGACAAAGAATTCAAAATAGCTATCCTGACGAAGCTCAGTGATCTTCAAGATAGCACAGAGAAGGAGTTCAGAAACTTATCAGAAAGATTGAAATAATTTTTAAAAATCAAGCAGAAATTCTGGAGCTTAAGAATTCAATTGACAAACTGAATGATGCATTAGAGTCTATCAACAGTAGAATTAACCAAGCAAAAGAAAGAATTAGTGAGCTTGAAGACAGGTTATTTGAAAATACACAGACAGAAGAGAAAAAAGAACAAAAAAGAATGAAGCATGCCTACAAGATCTAGAAAATAGCCTCACATGGGCAATTCTGAGAGTCATAGGCCTTAAAGAGGAAGTAGAGAAAGATTAGGGTCAAAAGTTTATTCAAAAAAATAATAAAAGAAAACTTTCCAAACCAAGAGAAAGATATCATTGTTCAGGTACAAGAAGGTCATAGAACCACCGGCAGATTTAAACCAAACAAAACTAACTCAAGACATTTAATAATCAAACTCACAAAGATCACAGATAAAAAGTCTTAAGGGAAATGAGAAAAAAAAATAACATAAAAAGAAGCTCCAATATGTCTAGCAGCAGACTCCTCAGTGAAAATTTTACAGGCAAGGAGAAAATGGCATGACATATTCAAAGTGTTGAAAGAAAAAAAAATCCTTAACCATAGAATATTATAGCAAAAATATCTTTCAAACCTAAAGGAGAAATAAAGACTTTCCCAGACAAACAAAAGCTAAGAGATTTCATCAACACCTACAAGAATTGCCAAAAGGAGTTCTTTAATCTGAAAGAAAAAGATGATAATGAACAATCAGATATCATCTGAAGATATACAACTCACTGTTAGGAGTAGGCACACACATACAGACTACTCTATTGCCATAATTGTGCTGTATAAACCATTTACCTCTTGAATAGGAAAACTAAAAGACAAACATATCAAAAATAACTGCAGCAACTTTTGGAGAGATAAGTAGTTTAAAAAGATATGGCTGAAAACAACAAACTGTTAAAAAGCACGAGGGGGGATGGAGTTAAAAGTTAGAATATCTGTTAGATTTATTATTGCTTAATTATTTGTTTGTAAGCAGAGCTGTTGTATGTTTAAAATAATTGGTTATAAAACATTTTTTGCAAGCATCATGGTAACCTCAAGTCAAAAAACCTACAACAAATACACAAAAAATAAAAAGCAAGAAATTAAAACCCACTACAAGTGAAAATCACTTTTAACAAATGAAGACAGGAAAGACATAAGAAACAAAGAAAGGACCAAAAAAAAAGGCCAAAAATCAAACAACATGGCATTAGTAAGTCCTTACCTTTTAGTAATACCATTAAATGTAATGGTATTAAATGAAAAGTTAACTACATGATATCTGTAAGAAATGCATTTTAAGTGAAACATAAAAAATTAGATTTTATAAGTAGAAGAAAAAAATTTGTGCAAATCCTAATAATTGACATCTAACTGACCATATTAATATTAGATAAAGTAAAGATTGGGGTATAGTACCAAGTTAAAGAGAACTATTAATGATAAAAGGGCTAATTTATAAAAAAAATACTAAATGTGTATATACTAAATAATAAAGCTAGAAAATATATGAATAAAAAATAGAATTGAGAGGAGAAATTAACAAATTCACAATTATTGTTGGACAATTCAAAACTCCTCATCAGTAGAATAAATAGACCAATAATTGGTAATCATATGGAAGACCTAGACAACACTATCTACAATTTGACCGAGTTGACATATGCAGAATATCATAGCCAACAATAGAATTTACATTCTATTCATTTGCATATGGGGTCAAGCTGGGTGGCTCAGGCCTGTAATCCTAGCACTGTGGGAGACAAAGACCAGAGGATTGCTTGAGGCCAGGAGTTTAAGAACAGCCTGATAACAACATGACCCTGTCTCTACAAAAAATAATGAAAAACATTAGCCAGACATGATGGTGTGCACCTGTAGTCCCAGCTACTTTGGAGGCTGAGGCTGGAGGATCACTTGAGCCCAGAGTTGAAGGCTACAGTGAGCTATGATTGTACCACTGCACTCCAGCCTGGGTAACAGAGTGAGACCTCTGTCCAACAAAAATAAATTTATATAAATAAATAAACAAATAAATAATTTCACATGGAACATTTACAAAGGTATACTCTATTCTGAGTCAGATAACGACACAATTAAAAAATGTGAAATAATATGGAGCATGCTCTCTGATCAAAATGAATATAAATTAAAGATCAGAAACAAAGACATGTCTAGATCATCCACAAATATTTGAAATTAACTAACATTCTTCAAAATAATTTCATAAAGGAAAATCTTAAGAGATATTAGAAAACATTTTGCACTAAGTTAATATGAAGTCATAAGATACCTCATTTGTGTGACACAGCTAAAACAGTTCTTAGAAGGTAATTTACAGCTTTAAATATTTATGGGTGAAAAGAAGAAATGTCTAAAATCAATGTTCTTGGCTTTCACCATGGTATTCCACAATATGATGATCAAACTAAACCGAAAGCAAGAAAGAAGAAAATAATAAACCTGAGAGCATAAATCAACAAAATGGAAAACAGAAAAGCAAAAGAGAAAAAAAAACCCACTCATTCATAGTTAAAAAGCAACAAAGTTTATGACATTGCAGCTAGACTGATAACAAGCAAGTTATAAAGGACAATATCAAAAATTTAAGAGAAGCCATCGCTGCAGATCCTTCAGACACTACAGTGTAAAAAGGTTATATTGTGAATAACTCAGTGCTAATAAATTCAACTACATAGATGAAAAGTGCAAATTTCTTGGAAAACACAAGCTGTCAAAATTGTCACAGAATAAATAGAAAAGCTGAATTACCTTATGCGTTTTATAAAACTTGAGTTTGAAATTTAGAACATTCTCTCAAAGAACACCATGAGCCTAGATGGCTTTTCTACTGAAGTCTATCAACATAAAAAAAGGAAATAATGCCAAACCTACACAAAATTTCCCCAAAAATAGAGAAGGAACCACTTTCCAGTTCATGTCATGACTACAAGATTAACTTGATAGCCACACCAGAAATAGAATTACAAGAAAAGAGAGTGCTAGGTCAATATTTCTCATGAAGAGATGCAAATATCCTTAATGAAATAGAGCAAATCTAATCCAACAATATATAAAAAAGATTATACATCCTGACTAAATGATGATCCTGAAATGATTATTTCAGCAAATGCATAAAAACATTTCACCAAACTGTGAATATTCTACCTTGATAAATGCCAAACTTAACAAACTAGCAAGAAAAGGATATGCAAATTTTATTGACCTAATTGCAAATAAGCAGATGTAATCTAAATCAATTTGTTAAGATTTTATTTATTATAGCGGAAATTTCTCATTATTTTGAAAATTAACATTTAGTAAATCTCAAATCAAGTTTCTTTTGGGCCTGTGCTATGGTACTTATTTGCTCTAAAATATTAATTGCTTACAATTATTTTTTAAAATAAACTAAAATTGTGAATCATTCATAATTATTTTTGCAACAATTTATGGTAAACATTAGTACATATTTTAACAAAATAAAATTATGACTGTACATATTTTAAGACAAAAGAGACAATTAAGCTACTTATGATATGTAACCAAATATAACAAATAAAGATAAATCTTATTTCACATTTAAAATAATTTTCAGAAATACCAATGAAGTGCCAGAGTAGCTCGACATCTCCCTCTGTTAGGAGTTCAAATATTTGTTAAATGAATATTGCCACTAGAATGTAAACTCCTTGAAGACAAGTGTTATGTCTTTTACATCCTCCTATTTAAACATAAAACAACATACTACTAAACTATTAATATTTTAAAGCTACATCTAATCTAAAGCCACATAACACCATTGAATTTGTTTGTTTAGTTTGGTTTGATTTGGTTTCATCGTGTGTGCGTGTGTGTGTGTGAGTGTGTTTGTGTGTGTGTGTGTTCCAAATAGAAGACCCCTTTTATTCCAGAAGCTTCACTAGTGTCTTCTATTGTTTAACAGATTGTGACTTGTGACTGGCTTATCTTTTATTCCTTGGATTTACTTTATCCAATAGGCACCTGAGCACTCAATATATATTGAACAGAATGTTACCTTTCATTCCAATGGGCCCTGAAGTTTCTATTTTAAAGTTTTAGTGAGAGCTTTGGAAAAAGCCGCTTTGACATCATCATTATTTTTAAATCATAGAGCAACAACATAAGTGTTCATGAAGTTGTACAGCAGATGAAATATGACAAAACAAAGAGGCCCCAGGGAATTTGTAGTCAAGTAGCTCTGATATTTCCAGTATTAAACAAAACAAAAGCATGACTTGTCTAGTCTCTTTGATGTTTACCTATGAGATGTAATTAATGTTTTCATTCAGACACTTTTCACATGATTTAGCACAGCCTGATGCACGATTTTAAATCCATCTGTACATGACACAATTATTGTAACCTGATTTACCCAATCCAAGTGAAAATATAGCTCTGGTGATGTTTACAAAGTATGCTTTCTTGTTCCTGAGACATTAGTTTCTTCATTTCCCCTGTTAATGATTAGATTAGAAGCAGAGAGGGAATTTTATATTCTGTAGATAATTGAAATTTAGAAACTGATAGATAAATAAGTTTATAATACAAAAGACAAAGCAGAAATTCTGAGAGAAATGGAATATATTAGATAGGCTTTGAAAATAAACTCTACCCTTCACTTCCACCTGTTTTATTCTTTCCTGCTCAGAAAACAAAATCCTCCATGGAGTTGCCTGTAAAATTGAGCCATGCATCACAAGGTACTGTTCTGGCCAGGCCAGTCACTGCCCAGGTACCAAAGAGCAGAATCCTCCCTGCACCTTCAAACTGCATGACAAGTAAAGAATCACCCTGTCAGGATTCCACCATAGCTCACCCAAATTGACAAAAATTTTCTGAATTACACTGTTCCAGTGCTCCTGCATTGACAGGAGGCAGTCAAGCCTGACAGCCCTTTCCCTCTTGTCTGTTATCTTGAAATCAATTGCACAGCCTGATGCACAGAATAATGGCTGTGGACAATTCTGCAAGACTTGGCCCATCTGGTCACTGAGGAAGACAGCATTGCCGGCTTCCTATCGATCTGGGAGGAGCATGCTGCTACACAGAGGTGACCTCCATCTCTCCACCTGGCCCTGCTATTGAGGAAATCAGTTTCACAAGTGTGCTCATTCAGAAATGAAAACAACTTTTGCACCAAGGCATATCTATCATTGTTTTTAATTAAGAGCTCATGCCTCTTTGGGCTTAAATAATGAGGTGGAAGCAAAAGAAAGGTTATGAATTCTGTGTACCAGGAACCTTAATTTGGAGAAGTACCCTAGTAAAAGCCTTGCAAAGATAAGACATTTCAACAGAGGGGAAAAAAAATTAAGTTGGCTATTTTATGAAATCTCATGTATGCCACCTTTGAAGAAAATTATTGTATTAGTGAAATATTATTTGTATTACAAAAGTGACTAATGTTATTGCAAAGATTACTATTTCACAAGTTGGTTCTCCCAGGTAAATGATCGATTAATACTAATTGTTTGAAGTTGATTACACAGCCTAACTGTTTTACATTTTAAAAGAATTACATTACTGGCAAATTATAACAAATGGATCCTGAATTTACGAAAGCTACAAAGTGCTCCTGACTTCTTTATTGGAAAGCAAAATGAAAAAGCAAGGAAACAAAAAGAGAGTGAGAAAGTAAGAAATGAAGAAAGCAGAAAAGCAAGCAAGAAAGAAGACTAATTATAATTTTAGGAAAATTGTTGATCCTTATTACATTTCCATAGGTCGATTGATTGATTTGTCAAGACTTTATGTTTTAGAGTAGTTTTAGGTTCAAAGAAAATAGAGAGGAAGGAAGGTACAGAAATTTCCCACACACCTCTTACCTTCACACATGCATTGGCTGCACAGTTATTAACAGCCCCACCAAGGTGGTACATTTGTTACAATTGCTTAACCTATAGTGACACATTGTAATTACTCAAACTGCATAGTTTACACTAGGGCTTATTCTTGATGATGCACATTCTGTGGGTTTGGACAAATGTAAAATAACATGCAACCACCATTATCATATCGTACAGAGTAGTTCCACTGTTCTAAAAACCCTCTCTGTTCAGCCCCTGGCAACCACTGATTTTTTTTACTATTTCCATAGTTTTTTCTTTTCCAGAATGTCATGTACTTGGAAGCATACAGTGTGTACCCTTTTCAAGTTAGCTTCTTTCACTTAGTAACATGCATAAAAGGCTTCTTCATGTCTTTTCATGACTTGACTGATCATTTCTTTTTAGAACTGAATAATACGCCATTGTCTGAATGTACCACAGTTTCTTTATCCATTCATCTACTGAAGGACATCTTTGTTGCTTCTAAGTTTTGGCAAATATGAATAAAGCTGCTATAAACATTCATGTGCAGGTTTTTGTGTCAATAGATTCTCAATCCCTTCGGGTAAATACCAACAAGCACTATTACTAGATCTTATGGTAAGAGTAGATTTAGTTTTATAAGAAACTGCCAAACTGTCTCCCCAAGTGTTTGTACCATTTTTGTATTCCCACCAGTAATGAATGAGAGTCCCTGTTGACCCAGACCTTTGCTGTCATTTGTAGTAATGATATGAAAACATGTTCCACATGTGTTAACAGGGAAATGAAAATTAAAATGGCAGTGAGATATCACTACACACCTATTAGAATAGCCAAAATCCAGAATACTGCCATCATCGTTTTATTTTTTTATGACTTGGGGTTTCTAATTTTTTTTCTAGTATTTAAAAAAATTAGCTGTCTTTTATGAAATGTCCTCACGTTTTCACTCTGTAAATTATCATACAGCACTAAACATAAGCCATTAAAAAGGTCTGCTCATTGGCTCTTTTACCCCATTCTTGTTCTGATAAGCACATTCACCCAGCTTCCCAAAGTGATCTTTTAAGAAGATAAATGAGATTATGCCTCTTTCTTGCTTTAATCCTTCCAGTGCTTCCCACATTACTCAGAATAACAACCAAATTCTCTCCTTTTACAAGGCTTACTATGCAATCCGCTCTTGCCTGTGTCTCTGACCTTGTCACCCAACAATATCCAAAATAGCTCACCCCACTGTAAGTGTAGTTCTACTTTTGCCTTGGGCCTGCACTTTTTAAAACTTTCTGTTTATACAGAGGTAGAGGGTACAAATGCAGTTTTGTTACACGGATATATTGCCTAGTGGTGAAGTCTGACCTTATTGTGCAACCATCACCCAAATAGTGCACATTGTACCCACCAGATGATTTGACACCCCTCACCACCCTCCCATTCTCCCACCCAATGTCTATTATTCCACACTCAAGGTTCCTCATTGGTACATTGTTTAGCCTCCACTTATGAGAACATGCAATATTTGTGAGTTATTTCACTTACGATCATGGCCTCCAGTTCCATCCATTTTGCTACAGAAGACATGGTTTCCTTCCTTTTTATGGCCAAATAGTATTCCATTGTGTGTGCATGTGTGTGTGTGTGTGTGTGTGTGTATCATATTATCTTTCTCTAGACATCTGTTGATGAGCACTTAGGTAAATTCCATTGGTATCTTTTCTATTGTGAGTAGTGATATGATAAAAATATGAGTGAAGGCATTTTTCTTATAGAATAATTTCTTTTCCTTTGGGTAGATATCCAGTGGCAGAATTCCTGGATCAAGTGGTAGTTCTAGTTCTAGTTCTTTGAGAAATTTCCATACTGTTTTCCATAGAAGTTGTACTAATTTACATTCCCACCATTCCCCTTTTCTCTTCATGCTTGGCATCATCTATTATTTTTGTGTGTATGTGACTTTTTCATCTAACTGTGGATTCATGTATTAAAATTCACCTGGTCACAGAATGCCTATTAAAATACTCAATATAATCTCATAGATTACAGGCCCGATGAGGTCAAGAATTTTTTTTTGTCCTGTTTACTGTTGTATTTATAGTGCCTAATAAAGTATATGTTTAATTAATATAATTAGTTATTTGTATCTCACATAAATTCTCTGAGGACAAGGTATAAAAGTCAATAAAAGTGTTTTATTCATTACTATACTCACAACACCTTGGGCAGTTGTTGAATATAGAAGTTACTTAATAAACATTCATTGAATAAAGTGACAAAAAATAAATGTATTAGTATAAATGCAATGGAAAACTGGAGCAAAATTCAGGATTTTCACAAAAGTTTCAATGATATGGTCACTTTAATTTAAGGGTAAATTTACACAGCTTAGAGGCATTGTAAGATGTTGTAATTTAGAGCTCAAAGTCTTAAACTTATATCATGGTCCAAATTATCTACCATTTATTATCTATATGACCCTGGGCATATTAATTAAATTAACTCATTGCTTTTTTCACAAATGATAGTGAGTAATACTTCTTAAGGAGTTAATGCGACAACATTGGTAAAACACTTATTGGAATCCTGATACAGGAATAAAAAGATCATCTATTAATCATCAATTATTATTATATGATATACTTTTATGTCTGAATGATTACAGTTGTTGGCTTCACTGATTTAGAAGTGTTTTTGAAGCCCTGCTTGCCCCATCTGTTTATAGCTACAGAACGCAATATCTTCTTTTAAGTAGGTTGGAATACTGAAAGGTAGACTACAGTGAGCAATAGAAATAAGTTCCTGGTAGCCACACTGGGATTCTTATGCTATCCTGCTTGCTGGGATTCTTATTATGCAGTATACAGTGCATTAAAATAAGAAGAATCAAAATCTTTGTTCTATACAGAAAAAAAAAAATTCTTTTTCTGCTTTGTGTGAACTTAAGAATGAAGCCCAAAGCTAGTACCTTTAACTAACTTATATCAAATTTAATCTTGATAAAACCTTAAGAAACTCACATACTGTGTGAAACTAATTCACCTGGGCTAATTCATCCAAAAATTTAATGAGTGAAACTCTTGGGTATAAAGTCAACAGAACACAGAAACAGGTTCCAAAAGACTTGATGATAAGTTTTGTTACTTTAAAAACACAATGCTATTTGTGGTATTACTCTTAATTTGCTGATTGAGAGAGTAAATCATGCAAGAAAAGCCTACTTTGATAAAACAAACTACTTAATCAGGATTAATTTAGAAATTAGCAGATTAGTTTACATCAAGTAGAATCAAGTGAATTAGATTTTCACATTAGAGTGAAGACCATATGTTTCATATTCAAATGTTCCAATGCAAAACACTTCAAAATATTGTTAATTAGAATTCATAAATGACCAAAACTGAAATGGGGAAGTCAACTGCCATTGTGATGTATCAAATAGAAAGCAAATAACAAAGACTTCTGCTACTGGAAATCACAATTGTTCTGGGAGCCTATCAAGAGATTCTTTTTAAATGATTTTCACTGTTATTACTTACATGAGTAAATTACATAAGTCTAGAATTTTTTTTATTGGTTTGTTTAGTTAATCCAGTCTCCTCTTTATTCTGAGAACTGGTTCCTCCCTGTATCGTCAATGGTTAACATGGGAATGGCTATTTTATATACTGTGACTCTGCTCCACTGGTCACAGTTGATTGGTTCAAGAATTGGTGGCTGACCCAAGGTGAACTAAGAAAAGCATCTTCAGGGAATCTTGAAATGGGAAGTGAGTGACAGAATAACCTGGAAAGTCATAAAACATCAGCCTTGTCAGTAGTCCTGTTTGGTATAGCACGGATTGGAAAGCCTGAGGAAAAAATATATAAAGTAGATACACATGGAGAGACAGAATTAAGAGATGAAAAGTTTGGATGCCTTTAGGGTACAGATTTCCACTCTGTTCCTGAAGCCCAGGTCCATTTCTATTCTTAGGTCTTGTAAACCATCCCTTTTTGTAATATTTACATTATTACTTACACTAGTTTGAGGATGGCAGTGACTGCTAGCTAGTTAACACTCAATGATTATTTTTCCCTCTTTTCTTAGTAGTAGAACAGGTATACAGAACTGTCACTAGACAAAAGGATAAATTCTCCAGCTTTCCTTAAAGTTGGGTGTAGTCATGTGATCGAATTCTAACCAATAAGCTATGGGCAGCTTCAGAAATCATATTTGAAAAGAAGATGTCCTATTAATCCTTCTTCTTCCATTTTACTGGATATAATGTTTTGAGTTTCAAGCAGTCATCTAAACATAGAAGATGGAAGTAAGGCATTAAGTTTCATGGTACAAAACATTAGATAGAGGATGGTTCTCTGACAACTTTGGAACCACTCTATCAAATTTGGACTGCCTATGTTTTTATAAAAGATAAATAAAATTTTGTCTTATTAGACTGTTATTTTACATTTTCCCTGTCTTACAGGCAATGTTAATCTAACCAATTAGTATGTTGGTTTTCTGTCACTTGCAAATGAAGGAATTCTAACTAACATAGCACTTTATCCATTTATAATCAAAGTTCTGTTTCCACTTGTCATAGAAATAGATGTAATATAAATGACTAATATTTTCACCATCTGTTAGTTAATATTTGACATTTTACTTAAGCTGAAGTTCATTACTTCAATCTCAATTGAACCATCCTAAAACTGATAGCTTCTGACAGTAGTGATGCATTGTGCTCCATGAGCTTTAAACTGAATTCAGATGCTTTACATGTAGACTGTTCATTCTTTGCCCAGTGATTCAACTAATATCAGTTGAACCTTCCCATGTTAACACTGGAAAATTGTGTCCCAATACAATGGAAGATAGCCATTGAAAAATTCTTCACGTGGTATGAGATGAATCTGTTATAAGAAAAGATTTGCATAATAATAAAATAAGTTAACATAAGAATTAGAAGATATTATATTTGTCTAAAGACAGATGGAAGCAATACTTTTTTTTTGTTTATATCATTTTCACCTGTATGTTTAAATTACTTGAATAACTTGTTATTTATAGAGAAAACATTTTCTGGAGGCCTACACACTCCAACCCAGCTCCTAGTACACTTCCATCAGTGGATCATTTTATCCGGTTAGATGTTGTGTTAGCTATTATTTTTCCTTCAAAATGGATTTGTACCATCTTTTCTGTCTATATAAACATACAGTTGATAGAAACTCAGTAAACCTTTTTCCAGTAATGATAACTCTAGTCAATCAGAACATTTTCATAAATTAGGGAGCTGTAGACAAAAGGTCAAATTGTTTGCCTAAGACAATATTGAGCGGAGATTTTTCTTTCCCTGGAATTGAAATTAGAGTCTCCAGGTGAAAGAAAACCAAGGACACCAATTATCTGCATTCTAAAGAAAGTGACCTATGACTAGGGCCAAATATTCTCATTCAAGTCTCATTAAGAGGCAGAAGAATTGGTTCCACTAGAAACATAGTAAATAACCAGCTTCCTCCTATATACAATCCTTGGACAAAATATTCCAAACAGAAGAATAGGGACAAGGAAGAGAAGAAGAAGAGAGAGAGGTCATAAGAATTGTTATCTTCATCCAGCTGGTGAGTACAATATTCTTTATGAATAAAAAATTCTTCCTTTCTAAATGGGAAAATAGAAGGGTACTTTACTTTACTAGAAGCCAAATGAGGAGACGTTTAAGAAAGTCATTCCTAGATGTTAGATGTTGGCTTCAGTAGAACATTTGTTTTTTCTTTGTGTCTATCTGGGGTGACTGTTGGTTGTAGAGAAAAAATAAATTGGATAAAAATAGAGTAGGTAGACAAGGCAGGGTGGGGAGAAAGAGAGAGCAGGGAGGGAGAAAGAGAATGAGAGAAAAACTTTTGCATTGATGTACTCCACAATTTAGTATGGAAAGGGTGCTCGAGTTTCCATGGGTTAAGGGGATAAGTCAGAAGATAGCTATGGGCCACCTCACTGGCATCCCATCCAAGGGGTTGCCTGTCCAATAACAGGATCCCATAAGAAATGGGATACAAGGGAGTATATAGGTGGAAAAAGATGATTAATAGAGGAAAATTTTTAGAAAGCCAGATCTTCCAAATCAGTGAATTGTATAGGGAGGTGGTGAAGCAAGGTGCTCCAAAGAACTCATTCATTCACCCCATGAGAGAGACAGAATAGAAAGACAAGGATGGTGTGGTAGTAATTTCAAAGATATAACCTCTCCATCTCCCTATCAAACTCAATGAACCATTTCCCGTGCTTCTCATGCCCTGTGTAGTTTCTTTCCTCATTGAATCTGGGCTAGTCCTCTGTAACCAACAGAATATAGCAGAAATGAAATTAATAACTTCTGAATATAGTTCATAAGAACACACATTTGAGACAAGGTACATGTCTGTACACAGGTGTTGGGGAGGAAATGAGATGTAAATCAACTTTGAGTTTAGCATTTTAAAACATATAAACTATTACAACTAAACAAGAAAAGACATGAAATCTATCAAAATTTCATTAATCAATGAAAAATGGAGATTCTACAAAGCACAGAAAAATGCCGGGATTGAAGCAATTGTTTCTTCTTTATTCCTCCCGGTATTGAAACTGCTACAAACTGGTTATATTAGTATGAGCTTAATCATTAAATTATAATTTGGTCAGACATTAGATGGGAATGGCACTAGATCCATTAAACTATTTTAGGTTCTTTATCTTGCCTTACAAGAAGCTTTTATATTTTAATCATGTGCAGAGAGGACTACTACATTTATTGATCATGTCAGGAGCTATAGGCACTTAACATACATTATCTTTCAGCAACTTCAAGAATCCCATCAAGTAGTCTTTATTATCCCCACATTATAGGTCAAAAAATTGAGAAAAACCAGAGAGCAATAGCAACATGTTCAAGATTACATAACTAATAAATGACTGACTAAGTTTGGCATTAAAATTGTCTGTTTGTCTAAAATGTCTGGGAACTTGTCTGTCATGTTTAATTTAAAAACTTATAGATACTCTGTGAGAAAAGTTATCCACATGACCATAGAAGATATGACAAATTATTTCTTTTCCTGGTACTCCTCCACTGTGTAATTTATAGGGAAAAAGGTTTCCTAAAATTTTGGTTTGGGGCCCAAAGCTCCAATTTATTCCATCAGGCAATATTGAAATCCCATCTTAAATAATTCTATCACAATAAGAATACTTTACATGGAATTAGTCATTATTAAGAAAAAGTTATGTTTAACCAATAGGACAGAGGTGACCATATTTCAATTAAAGTGAAGTGGTAACTCAGACACTATAATTCATCTTAATTGCTCTACCTGCTCCAAATTAAATGAGTTCTGAAAAGACTGTTCTCTTACCAGAGGTAAAAGGAACACATAGAGAAAGAATTAGGCAATATTTTACATTCAGAAAGAATTATACAGCATAATATATAATAAATTAACATATTATTTATATTATGTATAATAGAGTATACTATTAATAGTAATATATTAAGTGAGAAATTATGGCTATGGCTAAAAAGACTAAAATGAGCTTTGAATTTACCACTTAACATGGTATTAGATTTTCACTGAGATAGAAATATTCCCTTAAAAATTGACCAATAGCTTTATGTGGGAATGTATTAAGGGACTTGCATTTCCAGAATTAGATTATATAAAATATATCCATAAGATTTTTTTTCCTTTTCTTGAATAATAGTGTCTCATTACTATTAATGAAGTATTTACTTGGGAAAGAAGGATGTCCTACTACACTAATTAAATATTGTTTTGATTTCAATTATCCTGCATTAAGGGTAACATTGCTCTCGTCTTTCCATGTTAAACACTTTCCAAAATTTACCCTTGACTAAGCCCTGTAGAACGTATTTTTCAGAATAAAGTTTTTGAAGGTTTAAAAATAAAGATGTGTTGAATAACTATAAATACTAACTATTCAAACAATTGCCATTTCAAAGTTAAGGGATGACACTCAACCCATAGCCTAGCCAAGAATAATTTCCCCAAATAAGCATCTTCCAAGTGTTTGACTCATTGTGTTTTCCACCCTTTTTCTGCCTCACAAATCTGTTATTGCCATTTTGTTCCTCATTTACTTTACTGAAACTCACTAGTCTCCTTTATTCCTCACTTTAGAATTAAAGCATATTTGAAAGTTGGAAACATTATCAATTTAAGTTAATCATCACTGTTTATTTTATACTCTACAAGTGGAGTGCTTCAAATTTAAAATGGTCCTGTAAGACAAATTTTAATGATTGTTTCGTAGTGATTGGTAACAGAAAACTCCAAATATTTATTTAGATACTACAAATATTGAAAAACATTTTAAAAAAGAAACAAGACAAAAGAAAACAAATCAGTAATTAGAAAATATTTGAAGATGATACTTTGAGTTGTAGAACTCACAGGGAAAGTGTTCTCTGTGGGAACGAAAACTGGATAAAACTTAAGAACTATGCATGAGATATTTCTTCTTGCGAACTAGCTAATTTGGATCAATTCTCCAATAGAGGATACATGCATATCTAGAAATGCAGGTATGATATCAGTCAAAATGTTAAAGACATTAGAAAACTAACAAGATAGTCAAGAATTACTGGACCAGAATCCATGAAAAGATAGAGGTGTTCAGTTACCTTTTGCTTCATAATGAGCTACCCCAAACTCAGCAGCTTAAAACAAAAACCACTTTATTAAGTCTTTCAATTATGTGAATCAGGAAGTATAGCACTATAATTCTTCTGTTTCATGTAGCATGAAACAGAAATATGGCTGGGTGATTAATTTGTTTCGCCTGGCCATGGCAGAGGTCACTTGGTGACATTTAGCAGGTTAATGGGCTGCTTTTAAGAATCCAAAAAAATTATCTTCTTTCACTTGTTGGGTGCCCAGTGGGATGACTGGAAGCCGGGGAGCTGCTGAGACTATTGAGTGGTGTGTATAAAGTAGTCTCTTTTGCATGATGGTCTTGAGTTATAATAATTTTACAAAGACGCTCAGGACTCCAAAAGTGAATGTGTCAGCTGACAAGGTGGGATGACATGGCATTTTACGAACTAGCCTCAGAAGTTACGTAGCTTCACTTTGCTTTATACTTTCTTGAATAAAGTCATTATGATTCTGCTCAGATGCAAGGGAAAGAGACAAATACTCCATGTTTTAGTAAGATAAGCATGAAAAAAAAATAAGACAATGTCTTAAAACTGCTACAGAAGCCAAGGTAGGTGATCCTGGAGTTTGGGGCCTTTTCCTCCTAAAACCACTGGCTGATTGTTCAGGAAGTTGAGCAGATGTGTCACACTTCAGACAGATTCTCAGGGATTGCAGACCAAGACCCTTCTAGGCTCACCCAAGAAATAAGGGTGAATTTAAACAGACCAGCTATCAGTGACAAGATCCAGTTCCCCATAATCTCAAGTCTCTGATATTGGGTTAAAGAAATACTGAATCACTAGTACTGAACGTAAATAGAAATTAAGAACTCAATGCATACATCTTGTAGCATAGTAGACACAGCTGAAGAGAACACAAATCAGAAGAAAATACACAAAATGAAACAGAGATACATGAATGGACGGCAGGTAGAGAAGAAAGGGTAGGAGTTTTATGGGATTTTAATATTGTGTCCTTTGAATCCCAGATAAAGGTGAAGGAAGAAAGACTCAGAAGCAATACTTGAAGAGATAAGACTAACAATTTTCCAAAGTAGATTAGAGATTTTCACAAGGTACCAAAACTAATAAGTAAGATATATAGAAAGAAATATGTAATTTGTCATAGTCTGGCAAAATGGCTATAATAAAATACAAAGAGACAATTTTAAAAGTAGCCAGGAACAAATAACAGAGTATCTTCAAAGGATTGAAACCTAAATGAAAATTGACTCATTAATAAGAAAAAACAAAACCCAGATAACACTGGAATGTTAATCTCCAAAATTCTGGGGGAAACAAAACAAAATAAAACAAATAAACAAACAAAATACCTCTGTGTGTAAAAAACCGAAAAAAAATTTTTTCTATATCCAAAAAAAAAAAATCATAGATTATGAAGGTTAAATAAAGACATTTTAAGACAAAGAAAGAAAAGCAAAAGAAATAAAGACAAGGGATAAAAAAGACAATTCGGGGGACTCACTACTTGTACTAAGGGATATTCTAAAGGAAGTTGTTCAGGCAGAAGGATATTGATCACAGAAGGAAGCTAGAATCAAGGAAGATAGGAAAAGTAATGAAGAGTAAATATATTAAAAATATAACATTAATTTTCAAAATATTAAGCAGAATAGTAAGGAGGAGGAGGGGGAGGAAAAGGAGAAAACAAGGACTCATAAGAAGAATGATTAACTTCAAAGCTAATAGAAAAAAATTGAATAATAAAATATTATTCAATCACAAAGAAGGGAAGAAGATAGTAAAATTAGTAAAGAACAGATGGGAAACACAAAAAGCAAACTGAAAGATGATTGATTGAAAAGAAACAATATTGAAATATTCAAAAATAATGTAAACATTATATATTGATTGAACCAAACACTGTGATATAACACTTATCTGCAGGATGCGGTTGGGAGAGTGTGTATGTGTGTGTGTGTGTGTGTGTGTGTGTGTGTGAGAGAGAGAGAGAGAAACTCAGTGGAGGTATTGTTACTCTTTGCCTATCCAAAGGAAATCTCCATCCTGTTCTGTGCTCTACTACAATGATTCTCAAACTATTTGGTCTCAGGCCCTTTTTTTATTAAATATTATTGATCACCCTAAATATTTTTAATGTGGATTATGTTTTTTAATATTTACCAAAATTGAAATGGAGAAAATTTTAAAATAATACTTAGCTAAAAAATAATAGTAATGGAAATATTGTGCTACCATAAATAAGTATATTTTTTGGAAATATATACGTGAAAAATAATTATATTTTTCAGAAAAAAAAGAACACAAAAATGATACTTCAAAGAGTGATATTGTCTTAAATTGTGGCAATTCTCTTTCCCATCTTATTTCATTGAAGAAAGTTGTATTCTCACATTGGCTCTACAATTAGTGTGCTGTGATATTCAAGCCAGTCTATAGTAATAAAGCAGATCTCTGAAAAAGAAGCCTTGATGTTTAGTGTTTGCTAATTTTTGTGTGCAAATATTTCTTCATGCCCAAATTTACTGATATGAAATGATTGAAAGTGGACTTCAGAATAGACATGCACAATTAGATAATTTCTTCAGAACTATCTCTCAGTTCACTAATTATCCCTTTATTTGTATCTTCTGGTTTAATTCCCTACATTGCATTCTTATTCCAAATACTGTATATATGTATTTTGTTATATTCTATTTTAATTTCTTCTTCAGATCTGTTGGCTCATTTTTAATGGTGTCGGGTTGTTCCAGGGTTTTTTTGTTTGCTTTTAGTTTTTTATTTTTTATTTTTTCATTAAACATTTCTTCAAGCTGTATTTTTTATTACCTAAAATATGGGAAAAGTTTATTTTCTATTCTATAACTGAAATTGTTAAAATCTGATTTTTTTTTTCTTTTTTGGCAGGAGGTCTGTTTGCTCTCTCTAATATTTACTTTTTCACCCACAGGGCTTTGATTTCTTGTGCTTTTGTTGAATTTGCTACTTTACCTTTCATTTGGGGAAATGTACGTGTAGGTAGAAATTCTTTGAGATCAGGAATGAATGTGCTTCCTCCAGAGATGTTTGCTTATTTCCGGTGACAGAAGGCATTCCTAGTTTAGGAAGTCTTTAAATTAAATGGGTATATCAGGTTTTTTCATTATGGCTAGTGTGATTTAGGATGCAAATCTTCATGAGAGTCACTTATGTTTATTTAGTTTCTAGGGGAATAGAGAGAGATTATATTGCTCATTCACTATTAAATCTAGGGTAGCTTGTTTTGTTTCCATCTTTATAGATGAAGAAATTGTTATTAGACTGAATACCTTATGTAGACCCTAAGCTTAGTTTCATTTCCAAAATCAGGGAAATAGAAATTTATGTTAATAGATTATGCTAATTTCCCCAAGAGAAAACTAACTGCCATATGCCTTCATTTATTGGGTCAAAGCCCTCAACTTATTTTGGCTTGATAATTCCTTTTATTCTGGCTGGTCCATATATGTTTTAAGAACTGAAATATTTTTTTATCCTGCATTATTAGTCATTTGTGTTGATTCTGTTCATATGTTGAGATATATTGTTATAATTTTATATTAGATATAAGTATTATAGCTAATCCCTTCAAGCAACCTTAATAAAATACTCTAAAATTACACTAAAACACATTGACGGAGGCTTTTTTTTTTACTTCCTATTGATCGATAGTAATCAGAAATTGAAAACTGTTCACAATGGATATTTCTATTCTTTATTTTTTTAAATACATTTTTTTTAGAATGGCTATAGAAAAACTACAGCAAAGACAGCACAGAGGATTACCATTTACACTTACTTTCTAATATCACCATAACACCATAGTGTATTTTTTAGATATGATGAATCATATTGATACATTATTATTGAATAAGGCCCACACTTTTTTTCCCCAGATTTCCTTAGTTTTTAATACATTTTTTTAATCTTCCATGGTATTATCCAGGATAACACATTATGTTTACTTGTCATGTCTCCTTAGGTTCTTCTCAGCTGTGTCAATATGAGAAACTGTCATAGATGACGTTAAGAGTTTGAAAAGCACTGGTTAGATAATCTGTAGAAGGTCCCTCAATTAGAATTTGTGGGTGATATTATAATGTGACTGGTGTTATGGGATTTGGAGAGGGATACCACATAGGTAAAACGCCAGTTTTATCACATCACCTGAAAGGAACATACTATCAACATGACTTCATTGTTCATGTGAAACTTGAACACATGACAGATACAGTATTTGTCAGAATTCTTCTCTGTAAAGTTACTCTTCCTTCCTTGGCCATACTATAGTCTTTCAAAAGAAGCCACTATATGCAGCGAACATGTAAAGAGTGGGGTCTGATGTCCCATTTCTGAAGAGTAGACTATATAAATATTTTAGCATTTTTCTATATAGAAGATTTGTCTCTTTTCCAGTTATTTTTTTCTTTATTGAAGTATAAATTTACATATCATGCCTTTACTCCATTTTAAGTGTACAATTAAATGATTATTAGTAAATTTACCAAGTTGTACAGCTATTCACATAAATCAGTTTTAGAGGATTTCCAGTTATTTATTAATTCAATAACTTATTAAAATAAGTGTGGAATCACAAATATTTATTTTTACTTCGTGTTATAATCCAATACTAATTTATCTTCTTGCTCAAATTTTTCCACCTTTTGCCATTGGGAACTCTTTCAGTCAGCTCTGTGTCCCTCTGACACAGAGCCCTATCATTGTGTTTTTGTGTTTTTAGCAATTCCTTACTACTTTCTGGCAACACAAGAAGTTTTAGCTTCACCTTGTATCCTTCTTTCCTGAATACTAGGATTATCATTTTCTGAAGAACTCCTTGTTCCTTTTATTGGAGAATGATATTAAAAGTCAAGATTTGGGTGCTAAGAATGTAAGTTGCTACTAGAGTGTCTTTCCTTTTAGGCCCTCTCAGCTGAGCAAGCAAATATAAGTGTGTATACTACTCATGTAAATATATACATATGTAAATATACACACAAATGTGTATATATATGTACAGTATATCTATATATCTCTTCATCCATCAGTATCTACGTTAAGCTAAACAAACATTCATACTGATGCTTCAAATCCTACTCCATTACCAAATACATCATTCAAGCCACGTTTTTCTGCTTGCTTGTAACCTCCCACTGCAAAGTGAAAACACTGGCTTCCACCACATGTCATTTATTTACTTAATTATTGAAATCTCATACAGATATATTGTGGCATCAGAATTGTTAACCCATATCCCTATGAGAGACAATATTATTAAGTAAAGTACAATGCTTATGAATAGTTCTGTAGATTTTATTCTTTGCCTTCTTTTAGTCTGTGGCCTTCTTGTTTGTAAGAAGGTGCTAAACTGTCTTCCACAGTGGCATTTCCACTTTATTTTATTTTTGTATTCCCATCAGCAATGAATGAGAATTTATATTTCTTTGCAGCATTTGATATTGTCAGCAATTTGGATTTTAGACATTCTAATAGGTGGCATCTGTTTTAACTAAGTGAAAAACGATGTTGAACATCTTTTTTTATATGCTTCTGTATCATCTCTATGTCTTTTTGGGTGAGATTTCTGTTGTGATCATTTTACCGTTTACTAATTGGATTGCTTGTTTTCTTATTGCAGGCTTTCAACAGTTCTTCATTTACTTTGTTCGTAAGTCCTTTAGCACTGCGTTCCCCACTCCCAGGCTACAGACCAGTACTGCTCAGTCTCTTGTCATGAACTGGGCTGCACAGCAGGAGGTGAGCAGTGGGGGAGAGAATCTTTATCTGTATTTACAGCCACTCCCCATCACTCACATCACTGCACAAACTCCACCTACCGTCAGATAAGCTGCAGCATTAGATTCTCATACGGGCAGGAACCCTACTGTAAACTGCGCATGCAAGAAATCTAGGTAGTGCGCTCCTTCTGAGAATCTAATGCCTGATGATCTGAGGTGAGCTCAGGCAATGATGCTGATACTGGGGAGTGGCTGCAAATACAGATTATCATTAGCAGAGAGGTTTGGCTGCATAATAAATGTAATGTGCTTGAATCATCCTGAAACCATCCTCCACCCCAGTTCATGAAAAATTTTCTTCCATGAATCCAGTGCCTGGTGTCAAAAATATTGGGGACTACTGCTTTAACAGATATGCATTTTGCAAATATTTTCTCCAAGTCTATGACTGTTTTTCATTTTTTTAACAGTGTTTTGGTGAACAGATGATTTTAATTTTAATAAAGTCCAATTTCTTAATATTTTCTATCATGGATCATGTTTTTGGTAATACATCTAAGAACTCATCAGCAAACCCAAGGTCATTTAGATTTGTTTCTATTTTTATCCTTTAGAAATTTTATGGTGCTGTGTTTTACATTTAGGCCTATGATCTAGTTTAGATTGATTTTTGTGAAACTGAAAGTCTGTGTCTATATTCTTTCTTTTTCTTTTTTTTGCATATATGTCCAATTTTTCCAGCACTATGTGCTGAAAAGTCTATGCTTTTTCCACTGAATTGCCTTTATAAGGTGACTATGTTTGTGTGGGTCTATTTGGGGCTATCTATTTTGTTCTGTTGATCTATTTGTCTTCTCTTTTGCCAATGCCACATTGACTTGTTTACTGTAGCTTTTATAGTAAGTATTGAGGTTTGTCTGGGTCAGTTCTGTGACTGTTCTTCAATATTGTATTGGCTATTCTGGACCTTTGAGTTCTGTGTTATTTTGCTAAAGCTGCCATAACAAAATGCCACAGGTTGGCTTGCTTATCCAACAGAAATTGATTTTCTTATAGTCCTGGAGGCTGGAAGTGCAATATCAAGGTGTCAGCAAGTTTGGTTTCTCGTGAGGCCTCTTGTCTTGGTTTGCAGATGGCTGTCTAGCTGTGTCCTCACATGGCCTTAATTTCTGTGCATGCAAACCTTAGTATCCCTTCTTCTTAGGAGAACACTAGTCCCATTGGATTAGTGCCCCAGTTTTATGACCTCCTTTTTCCTTGATTATCTCTTTTTAGGCCCTATTTCTAAATACAGTCACACTGGGGGATAGGGCTTCAACATATGCATTTTCAAGGAACACAGTTCAGTTCATAACAACTTTGTATATAAACATTAAAATCTGTTTATTGATATTCACAAAAGAACATGCTAATATTTTGATTGGGATTATACTGATTCTAGATTATGTTGAAAAGAATTGACTTTTTAATATTAAAATTTTCTAACTAAGAATGTTGGCTATCTCTGCATATTTAGCTCCTTTTTGATTTGTTTCATTAAAGTTTTGTAGTTTCCTACTATAGAGAAAATACATATTTTTTAGGTATATGCCTAAATATTATTTATTTTTACTTTTAGATTGCAGCTATTCAATGACAGTGTATAGTAAAGCAGTTGAATTTTGTATCTTAAACTTGGTTATCCTGGCTAGAGGTTTATCCATTTTATTGCTCTTTCCAAAGAACCACCTTTTGATTAATTTATTTCCTTTATTGATTTTTTATTTGCAATTTCATTGATTTTTACTTTAATTTTTATTTCTTTTCTTCTTGCTTTAGGCTCATCATGATCTTCTTTCTTGAGTTTGCTAAGGCTGAAGCTTAGATTATTGATTTTAGACCTTTCTTCTTTTCTAATATATGCTTTCAATGATACAAAATTTCCTCTAAGGACAGCTTTTGTTGCATCTCACAAATTTTGATATGTGTATTTTTGTTTTCCTTTAACTAAAAATATTTTTTAATTTTTCATGATACTACTTACTTGTCCTCTGTGTTACTTGAAGTATGTCATTTAATCTCTGAATATTTTGGACTCTTTTATCTTTCCGTTGTCAATTTATAATTCGTTAGAGTGTGAGAGTGCACTTTACATGGTTTCTATTATTTTAAGTTTGAGAAAGTGTGTTTTATGGCCAAGCATGTGGTCTATATTGTTTGATGTTCAATATGAGCTTTAGAAGAATATATATTCTGTTGTTGTTGAATGAAGTATTCTGTAAATGTCAGTTAGATGCAGTTGATGTATGGTGCTATTTACTTCAACTACATTAATAATTATTTCAAACTGCCTCATCTGCCAATTGCTGGTAGAGGGTGTTGAAATCTTCAACCATAGTAGTGGACATATCTATATCTATTCTTTTTGATGTTCTACCAGTGTTTTCTTATGTGCTCTGATGATCTGGTGTCACATGTGTACACACTAAGGATTGCTATATCTTCCTGGAGAATTGACCCCATTATCATCATGTTAATGTCCCTCTTTATTCATGATAATTTTCTTTGTTCGAAAGACTTTTTTGGTTGAAATTAATATAACTACTATAGTTTTTTAAAGGTGTTTAATTCCTCCATCCATATTTTACCTAGCTGAGTCTTTATATTTTGTTTTTTTGTTTGTTTGCTTCTTTTCTGTAGAAAACATAGCTGGGACATGTGTGTGTGTGTGTGTGTGTGTGTGTATTTTATCCACTTTGACAGGCTATGTCTATAGACCATTCTCATTTAAAGTGATTATTGATATAGTTGGATTAACAACCATTATTTCTTTTACTATTTTCTATCCACAGTGCTTGGGTTTTTGGGAGTTTTTGTCTTCCTTTCTTTTTCTGTCCTCTTTGTTTTTAATGAACATTTTATATGATGCCACTTTATCTCCTCCATTTGCACATAAACTGTATTTTATTTTTAAAATATTGATGCCTTAAAGTTTACAGGATATGTTTACAATTAATCTAATGCTACCCTTCAAATAAACACTATACTGCTTCACATGTAGTGCAGTACCTTATAACATAGTGTTTCCAATTTTTCCCTCCTATTGCTGTATTCATGTCACTGATTTATATTCAATAACACCCAATACATTGCTAGTATATTATTTTAAGCTAACAGTTATTTTTGATTAATTAACAATAAAAATAATTATTTACCTTTATTTTTTCTTTCTCTGGCATTCTTCTTTTTTGTTCTTTATTGTTGTGGTCAGAACTCTTACCATGAGATCTACCCTTTTAACAAAAATTTTCTTTCTCTTTTTCTTGTCTTTCTTTCCATAGATCTGAGTTTCTGATCTAATTTCCTTCTAATTTTCCTTCTCCGTGAGGAATTTCTTTTAATATTTCTTGAAAGGTAGGTCTATTGACAATGAATTTTGTCTCTTTATTTGTCTGGGAGTCTTTCTCTTTTGATTTTAAAGAATAACATCCCCAAATATAGAGTTCTAGGTTGGTATGTTAGGATTGATTTTCCTTCCGATGTTTTTAATTTTTTATTCCTCTTTCTTCTTGTCCACATAGTTTCTGACAAGAAGCATGCTGAAATTCATATTCTGTACAAGTGAGATATCTTACTCTTTCCATGTAGCCTCCTTAAAGATTTCCATTTTGTTTTCTGTAGTTTAAATATGGTAAAGCTAGGTTTAGGTTTTTGTTGTTTTGCTTGCTCTTTTTTCTTTTGTTTATTTATATTGCTTGTTCTTCCCTGAGTTTCAACTATTAGTTACTTAGTGTTTGTCATTAATTTTGGAAAATTTTCAGATATTTTTACTTTAAATATTTATTTATTTATTTTTTGTCTCTATTTCTTCTTCTTGTCTTATGTCTGTATTCAACTTTGGATATTATTTCATAAATTTTTGAAGTTCTGTTTCATTTTTTGAAATTTTTTTCCTGTTTACATTTTAGTTTGGGGAGTTTCTGTCAGCCTATCTTCATCCCACTGATTCTTTCTCCAGCCAAGTGCAGTCCACTGATGGACCCATTGAGGCACTCTTTATTTCTAATACAATTATTTTGGTTTCTAAGAATATCCCTTTGAGACTTTCTTAGAATTTCCATATTTCTGTTTACAATGTCGGTTATTGCAAGATGTCTACCTTTTGCACTAGTACACTTCATGTATTTATTGTAGTTACTTTAAATTTCCTTTCTGATAATCCCAGTTTAATAGTTTTTTTTAAATATATTTTTCCAGTTTTGAAAAAATCTTAATGAAATTATGGTAGTTCAGTTGTAAATTTTCTCTCTCTCTTTCTCTCTTCCCTCTTTCCTTTTTCTACTATAGAATGCCACTTGAGAGTCATAAAATAATTTAATGTGGCTCTACTGATCATTCTCTCTTCTCTCTTTTTTGTATTTATGAATTTTTATCCACTTTGTAGTTGTTCATTTCTAATTTTTAGCCCAGATTTCTGCTAGACATCTATGGCTGTTCTTAGTTTCACTATTATTAACAATGAAATGCTGTCAGTTTGGAAGTACAACTTCAATTTGAGTAAATGTTGGGTGAATCACAAGAAAACAGAGAGCAATAATAAGAGAAACTAGTTTAGTATATCTTAAAATACATGTTAGAGCTGGATAAAGCCTTAGTGATCGTGTAATCTTCTCAGCTTTAATACAAGAAAACTGGAGCCTAAGAAGAACAAATAACTTAATGCTCCCACCATTGTATCAAAGATACTTCCTTACTTTATAACTTAACAAGCATTCTTTTTATGAGAATTTGCATCTATCTCAAAAATGTATAATGTAGCTTTTCATTGAGAGACATTAGGTTTTCTGCATCCATGATAAGAAACATATACTAACAGGTTTAAAAGTGTTCTGCTTGCAGGATAGTTTGAAAGAGTCTGGTAGGTTTGTTTGCTTTTGTATTTCTGGTTGCTGAAATGTAAAAAATAAAATAATTGCCAAAGAAGATAAGCTAGCTTGCAACCATGAAATACATGTGACGTATTTTGTTGTTGCTTTTATTTCTTTCCTTTATATTTTTTATTCTGGGAGAAACAGTGGAGCTGTTAAAAGCATGTGTATATTAAATTTATTTTGTTAACTGAGGTAATAAGATGTGTAATGAGCTTAATAATAAAGCATAATTGATATAAAATAACTTCTATTTATATTTAAAAATTATAAATAGGTACATTATGCCTAAACTGAAATAAAGTTA
Source organism: Lepilemur ruficaudatus (assembly GCA_963574885.1). Classification (NCBI taxonomy): domain Eukaryota; kingdom Metazoa; phylum Chordata; class Mammalia; order Primates; family Lepilemuridae; genus Lepilemur; species Lepilemur ruficaudatus. The sequence goes on along the minus strand of CAUYRT010074609.1, from coordinate 54,169 downwards.
ATTAGATTAACTTAATAAAGTTAATTAGATTCTGATCATTCCATTGTTTGAATTACGACAAATCATGACAATTCTGTTGCTTTTTTCTTACCTATTCAAGGAAAAACATTTTTTGTGTGGGTCTACTTGAATTAGTGAATATATTTAGATATCATTTTGTTGACTTTTTCCTCTGGTCTTCTAGCTAGAGATCATCCACTTAAGAATTAAAGTGCATTCATGTGTGTGATTATACATGTGTTCTCCTGTCCATTAGACTGTAAGCTGCAATAATAGAACTTCTCTGTATTCTTTTCTCTTGTAAATGTGTTCAGAAACTGCAAAAATAGAACAATGATAAACACATAAATTATTCAAATGACTAAATTTGACGGATGACTATTGAGAAAATTGCCAAAGTTCCAGAAGTTCCTTTTTTAAAAGGACAAGGTCTGTGTCTTGCTCATCTTAACTTCCTTGGATGGGGGTTAGAATATTGCCATTCAAAGTGAGTATCAAAAAACAATTCCAGAATACATGGACAAGTAAAGAAACTATTTTGTTTTCAAATTCAGATTAGATAAAAATGAACTAGTCACTTGCCATTCACTTCATATTTCCACCTTCTATGTTAATAAGTATAAGAATTAGAAGCCATACAGCTAAAGTCAATTGTTTCTATTATTTGCTTTTTATTTTTTCGATGAGAAATTAGTCAGCAATTAGTCTAACTTCCCAGGCACAAGTTCATACATTTCTAAAAAAGAAGGAATTTGACTTGTATATCATTTTATGTCTCTTTACAACTTTAAAATTTTATGATTCTTTAAGTCCAGTGGTTATCTTAGCTGCACGTCTTGACTGTATTTTAAACACTTGTTTAAAAATATTTTATATAATTAAAAATTGTACTTACCAAAATTATAATGGGTTAAAGGAAATAAATGTACCCTACACTTTTACCCTTGAGAAACAAATTGAAAGTCTGAGATTTATGCTTTAAAGAAAAAAAGTGATATTACATCTAAATAGCTATTACAATTTAGGACTTAGTGCCACGTGAGTTGAAATTTGTAAATTGTGGAAATAATTTATGTGTCTTTTGTCCTAGGTTTTTTATAAAAGGATTTTAATGAAAATGTTTCATTGTCCTGACCTTTCATTACTAAAATCTGGGTGTATTTCCTCTTTCATCTCACAGAATAGGACATTAATCACTCTTCTTGGCATTTTGCGTGGTCTGCCATGCAGTGCAGGCAGCCAACTTTTACAGATGTCCTTCCTGGCTTCAAAAAGCAGAAGCCTGCAGGTAGCATAAAATGCCAGGTTTCTTCTCACGCCTGAGGAGGTTCTGTTTGCTGTAGAAAAAGCCTGTGTGCTGTGATAAATGCCACTGTGCCGAGTCAGCATGGTGGACAGTTTAACTCCATGACCTTCTGCGGGTAGACAGCATCCCTCGCAGATTGTCTTTGACACAACCTATAACATAGGATGTCAACACTGGTCTAGCAAGTGGGATGTGCATTCATTTTGTTGTGAGACAACCATGCTCAGTGTGGAGCTCAGGTGCCTCACATTCTTCATAATTATTTCCTGTATTTTATTCTTTTTCTCATTAGTCATCAATGCATGAAAACGTCATCTACGAGAATCTTCACTGGATTACTCTTATTTTGTCACTTTACATCTCAGGTGGGACCCAGTTTCTAGAATCAGTTTATTAAAAAAAAAAAATATAAGTGTTGTCATTATATTTCCTATCTTCATGGCCAATGGAACAGCTCCTAATTTCATTACTATGAATAATTCCATTTAGAATAACTGAATCTTGTCTCATTCAAGTATCAGCAACTAACATGCAGAAGAGGGAAAGAAGAACCACACTAGGGGTACATGGATGGGTAAAAAAGTAGCCTCTGTAAATAAGAGCATACCTTAGTTTTTTCTATATGAAATAAATCTACCCAACTTTGAAAGAATTTCTACCGTTTTTTTTTCTTTTGCCAGGTTTTCTACTCTTTGAAATAATTTGAAACAAAATTTCTTTTCTTTTAAAACCATGGGAGACTCTGTTCATTTAAAAAAGTTTCAGTATTCAAGGTATTGAATTCTGATCAATACAATCAATTCTGATTGTATTATTATTACAAAAATAATAATATCTTTTTTTACTGAATTATATAATAGAGTGTGAATTTATATATAAAACTATAGTCTAAAAAGGGAAACTCTACTCTGGAAACTCACGCTGAAAATCCATTTTATTTGTATGTATTTTAGAATAACCTCCCAGGAGACCCACACAGAACCACACATGCCACATTATTTCATCTCACCTTCTTTCTTTCTTGTCTTTCAATTAGCATGTTCCCTGTCCACTTTACTGTTATCTACAAAACATGTTATTGTCTATATATCAAGGAAGAAGCAAGCTCTCTGTTTCATGCTCTAAGACAAAGTTTGGAAAACTGCATTCCATGATCCAAATTCAAAGTGCCTCCTTTTTGTAAAGAACATATTGTTGGAATAGAAGTATGCTCATTCATTTACAGATTGTCTACGACTACTTTAACTCTACCACAGCCAGGGTGGATAAATGCAAAGAAGACATATGACCTACAATGCCTAAAATATTTCTGCTCTTTCACAGAAAATAGTACTGATATCTCTGATCTAAGGTTCTGTTCTCTACCACAAGTAGACAACAGAAACTAGACTTGTGGAGTTTTATCCTCTCTGCCAGTCTATGTCTCTTCGGAGGACAATTCAATCCATTCACATTTATTGAGAGGATTGATTGATATTTGAGGTAGATTTCCATTCATATTGTTGGGTAAATTCCTATTATTTTGTTTTACTCCTTGAGCTATTGTGGAGACCAAAAATGTTTTTATCTACTTTTCCAAGAGTGTCTTTATTCTTATGGAATGCTGGAAGATATGATTGGCTACAAAATCCAAGATTTTCAATTTTAGAGATTGGGCAATGACATCACTTTCTGTTACCATTATAATAAACTTTTTTGATCTCAGTATGTAATTCACATTTACAATGTCAAATTAGTTAGATGACTCCTTATGCTTTCATTATGTTTTTGATATTATATCCATAATTAGATCATTTGACTTATGAAGATGGCTGCATATGAGCATTTAAGACTCTTAAGGGGAAACAACATATAAAGGAGACTATTATGATATCTATCAGGAAAATAATACCAAAAAAATAAATTACATTCCTTTGCAGGAATCTCCTAATCAAAATTTTAGAAACTTCAAAATTCATGCAACAAAGATAATTCAACAATATTCAAGTCCAGTTGGTCATAGTCTTTGAAAATTAATGAGCCTATTTCACTGTAAAATAGCTTGATTTAAAGAAGTATTCATTTTTGTAGTAAGGCTGGTAACACAAATCATAGTAACTTGGAGATGTACTAAAAGAAACATAAAGGTTAGAAAACCTTAATACAGCCAAGATTGCTATCCACCATTCAGGAAGCCTGCAAATAAAATGTAAGTAGCATCCAAAAACATACCGTGTGTTTCTTTTACCTGAGAAATTTTTTGTATTGTATTTGGTGGCACTGTTGCCAGAAACATCAGTATCAGCTACTTTTTAAATTAAACTTTCTATGGTGGTAATATCATGGGAAAGAGGAGGACAACATTCAGTTTTATTTAGCACAATTGACAAGCCCCCAAAATGGGCTAAAAGGAGATCTGAAGCTGTTTAGTATTCCAATAAGTGCTTCTGTTGAACACAAATGTTTTCATCCACCTTTCAGAGAGTGGCTTCTACCCATCTGAAATGCTGGATGGTCTGATTGGCTACAAAATCCAACATTTTCCACAATTAATATATTAGCTTCAAATTCCATACAACCAGAATCCCGCTACTGCTAAGAATGAGCCCCCAGGAATCCCACTAGAACATTTACTCAATGGAAATTAACTTATCTCCATCTATTTCAAGGTTGGTACTAATTTTGATTATTGACTGTTTTGGCCTCTGATTATGAGAGGTACTATGGGGACTTTCAGGAAAAGCTATCCAGGAGGCAGGAGTGAGCCATGTCTAATAGCAAGATCTCAACCAATGAAGAAGCAGAACAGAGTAAGCAAATTCTCTGCTGATCTCAATATAGGCTCTCACAGATGGAAATGAGGGCTTCCTAGTGATGTTTAAGCTGGTCAGTTAAATTTGTTTCTCCCTGAGTCTGCACAGCTCCTAAAAAAGGTCCAGGGGAAAACTTACTTTTTTGTGATCCCCTTGTAGCATCCTGTAAAGGTGCATAGCCACATTTAGTGAAAAGGGACCTTACTAGATTTAATCCAGTGACATCATACAAGCAATTACTCATACCCAATAGGTAGTCCCCAGGTCTTGAGTACTCAATGCCTTGTAGTACAATATATATTTTGCAGGCATCACTCCAATAGATTTTCTGTGTTTGGTAATGATTGTGTTATTAATTGGAAAGATCAGAGTACTATTTCTACAAAGTGTAGGGAAGCGAGTAACAGTGATTTCTAGAATACCAAGGATCTTTCCACTTTTCTTTTGGGGTTTCAGGGTGACTCTCAATGACAACACAGAGAGTCACTGGCATTAATGGAATTGTTTTCTTATTTGAAGACATTAGCCCACAAACCCAAAAATTGTTCTTTCTTTTTTTTTTTTTATAACAGAGCATATCCTTTATTAAAGCCCATGAGATTATGATCTCAAGAATTTTTCTGTGAGGAAAAGAAAGAGATTAGAACCATAAGATATAGGGGGAAAAGGAAAAATACATAAGGGCTTTATTATCACAAAAATGAAGCAGAAGTCTTGATATGTAATCAGAGAAGTCTTGATATGCAATCTTGGGAAACCTATATGTGTCTAGGATGCTGTCTGCTTCTGGGGGAAAACTTTCTTGATCAGCTTTCTGCTAAGGTCTCCAACTGATGCACAGTTTCAGGACCATGGAGGGGCCTTTCTGAGTTGAGAGATGCAGATCCTCGAAAAACTCAAGGCCCTGAAATTTTGCCAAAGGAAATAACTTGGTGTGGTCTCTTCCAATGGAGTTCAAGGGCAGTCTTTCTCTGATGTCATTTCCAAAACACCTCATCTCTGGGTTCTAGTTTGTGAAAGGTTTCATTGTCATCAGTTCATAGATCACAAAGGGCTTCTTTTACCTGGTGAAAATAAGATTTGGCATAATGTATTAAAGCCTTGCACAATATTGAGTTATGACAGACTTTATAAGAGTGGGAGATACATAAGGTTCAATTACAATGGCCATAGGACCTTTAGTAACTATTTCAAAAGGTGTCAATCTATGTATTCTAGTGGGAGTGAATTTTATTGTCATCAACTGGTAATACCTTTGACTAAGTCAATCCAATTGATTCAATTAGCTTTGCCTTTCATTGTGTTTATAAAATCTATTCAACTGTTTTATAATTGTCAAATGCACAAGTACCTTTATCACTAGAGATTTCTCCAGGAACGTGCCTTAAGGGAAATAATAATGACATTTTAGCTACTGCTAAAACATAAAACTGCTTGCATGGGAAATTTTTATACAACCAGAAAACACACATTGAAGGAGGCAATTGAATGAAGTCCATCTGTAAGTTCAAATGATCCAGCAAGTGCCAGAAATGTATCATCTAAAGTTTTTATTGTCTTACTAGAATTATGAGTTTGACAAACTGAACGTTGGTTATAAATCATTTCAGCAATTTTAGAACAATCTCCCAACCAACATTTCTTTTCATAATTAGAATCATTTTGTCTCTTCTATGATGAGTCACAGAGTGCAAAGTTTTTACTAATGGAAAATTTAAGGACTCAGGAAGGCCCAGGTCATTGTCCAGGCTCTTCATGAGTCCACATTAACATTCAATTTACATCCTCTTAAATACCGATTTTGTTTTTCTGATTTAGATGCCTAGTGCTGCTTATTAAATAGGTTAACATAGGTAATTTGCCTTGGATCAAGCTTATGGAATTCATCTAAAGTGTATATCTTAACAATTTCAGTACTGGCTGACTTAGCATGAAAATCTACTAAATCATTGCTTTGGTATTTATTTAATTCTTTGTCCTGCTTGATGTTGCATTAGCAGTTTTATGAAGCAGCAGTTTCTTCAACAGAGTTCTGGGAATTCTTATCCATTCCAATGGTATGATTTTTTTAACTCTAATCCCATGAGAGATTAACAATGGTATGATTTTAAAGTTATCAGAAACCTATACATCTCAGAGAACTTTTCATGAAACTCTTTGAAGACAAAATACTTTAGGCTTACATTTGCTGAGAAAAGTACTAGAGTAAACAATTAATTGGCAATGAATGACAAGACTTTAAATGGCCATAGTTGAATATCTGATGAAAGTTCATTACAATAGAGGCATAATTGAGAAGAAATTTTAGTTATTTCTGTCATGTGTAACATTTTAAGAAAATAACTAGAATTATGACAGATATTATACCAGGGCTATTATAATCCCATGAATTTCATACAATTTTTAAAACACATATTAATAATATATATACAACAAATATAAATCAAACAAGACTAAGCCATTACTTATTTGACAGTGCTTCCAATGAAATGTAATACATCATATAAGTCTAATTAGTTTAATGTCTCTCTTTTTATAGAAAGAGACAGCCCTTTGATATTTTCCAAAGATCTATCTGGGAAACCAAAAGTTAATTCAAGTTTTAAAAAAAATATTTAACTTAGAATTCTATTTTTGAAAGTTCATAAATAAAATCAAAGGTTTAAAACTCTTGATCACTGTGAACAAGTCATTCATTTAGCCAAAATGATAATTAAAATACTTCAAATACAAAAAGTTATATAGTTGTAGAAAAACCTTAGGCCTTTTTATTAGAAAGAACTCAGTTTTCTTAAGTGATCAAAAACTTATTAAAGATGACATGCAACACAAGAAGTTTTCTTGGTAAAATATAGAACTTTGTTTCCTAGGCCAATTACTTAAAAGGTAACAAAACAAAACAAAACAAAACAAAAACCTTCACAATTTTCTATTAAAAGCACACTTTATACTCCAAGAAAGCCTATTGTTATAACAGAGAGGACCAAAATTCCAGTTTTTTATCAGTGTACTTTTATAATAACATTGAGCTTTTAGAAAAAAAGCAATTCTTTCTAATTTTAGCTAGCTTAATAACACACAAAATTCCTTTCATAAGATTTGTCTTCCACAAACCTTCCACAACTTTTTCTTCCATTTTGTTTTTGTCCTGAATTTTTCCTTCTCTGTTTTTGGAGCAACCAGTCATTCTAATTTAAAACAAAAATTACTCTTTTCCTCTTAATGAAATGAAATATCTTCACACTCTATAGTTTCTCTTACCAAAAGCACATATTACCTTCCTTGTATATAGAATTGTTTCCCTTATTATTTCCAGTAATTTTAGTTACATATATTAATTGGCATTATTAACGCTCAGTAACTTTCTTTCCAGTAAGTACTGGGGAAGCAAATAATTGTGAATTCTCTATCACACCAAAAACCTGTAGCTTGGCAAATTTATGAATCATAATATCACAATTTCTAAAAGTATGTGCTTTCTCATAGTACAATTTTTCAAGGTGGCAGAGTGCGTGTTTTTTACCAGTCATAAATATCTTTAGTTGCTCTGTAATAGGAAACTCCAGAGCAGTCAAAATTTTATCTCTATCCTCTTATTTTTTTTTTTTAAAACTGGGCCTGAGAATTGAATTGTCATTTGAATAGATTTTCCTCATTCTCACCTTTCCATTTTTGAGAATAAAAATGTTAAAACCTTCTGGTATAGAAAGGAGACCTTTTACAGGAACATTTTATCTTACTAATATCTATTTAAATCATTTAATTTTAATGATTATGCTTAGATTCTTATAAAGATGAGATATTAAATAGCTACCTATCATTTTGAATTATTTTTCTTGCTGAGAAATTTTATTTTATTTTATTTTTACTTTTTTGAGACAGAGTCCCACTCTGTTGCCTAGGGTGAGTGCTGTCAGCCTAGGTCACATGCTGAGAAATTTTATAACATAGAGATAACAAAACTTTTTTTCCCTTTAAATATAGGTGGGAAAAGCAATGCATTTATATTACATTTAATGCTGAAAAATCTGAGGGCATACCTCTTTTAATCAAACCCCAAATATTCAGATTCATCAAAGATTATTACAGTCATGTAAACTTGAAAAGCATTTGGGTTAGTTCTTATTTTTCTGAATGAATATTTTATTTATATAAGGACTTATTTTGCTTAAAGCCAATTAGAGATTTTCTATAATTTAATTTAGAAATATCACAAGGAGATAAAAAATATCACATATATATCATGCATACAGACACACATAAACATATAGACAGAAACAGATCTTACAGGTTTCATTCTAAAATTTTAGACATGTGTCAGATATAATAATACAAGCTAACTAATTCAACCTATATGCCACCATTTTCAGCAAACCCTATCAAGGTCTTAAAGTAAGCATAAGTATAGCACATAAAAACATTAGGTCAATTTCAATTTGTTTCTTCTGGCCAATGAAAACAAGATGTACTGTACAGATGGGTAAAGACATTGGATAACAATTGTTAAAAAAATACTTTTAAGATTTTTCTCATTTGCATTCTGTAAAGAACACTTCAAAAAGGCAAACATTGATAATTTTACATTTTAGATGTATCTGCTTACCAATTAAAGAATGCATCCAATTGCTTTAGTAATGTTTTGGATCTTTTATTTTCTAATGTACTTTTCAAGTGAACAATTTTATCTATATAAAACATTCCCCACCTTGGCCACTGGAATTCTAAGTTGTCTGTAGTAAGGTAAATCCATTTTTCCAAAAATACACAGATTCTGGGCTCATAATTTTTGTATATCAATTTAGTCAGTATCCCAGAAACTAGAGTCCCAGATTCCTAGAGTTCCAGGCCCTTTAGATCTGGACAAATCTATATTCAAAAAGTCCTTACTTGAAGCTTCTAACTAGATCCAATCCAGTTAATTATTGGATTCAATACAACCCTGCCCAGTCCAGTAAAAGTTGTTAAAATAAGTGATAGAGCTCAAAACATAAATATATAGAGCTCAAATCTGAGAAAGAACTCACCCATAACCATGACCTAAGCTGCTGCAAGATATTAATGGGACCTTTGCGTACTCACTCAGTGCTCCTGGGGTTTACGTAGGTCAACTTTAGATCATACTTCTGATGTCAATCTGTTTTTAAGGAAAATATTAAACAAATGACTTCAGGAGAGCTTCTTGGAGCAAAGAAATGACTCATGAATAGGGTAGCAACTTGAACCAGTAAAGGTTCAGTGAGCTCTACCCAGCAATGTGGGTAGGCAATATTTATAAACAAAAAGAAAGGAAGTGACATAAGGAGAAATAGCCTTATTGGTTTCATTGCAGCATTTGCCTTATTTAAATGTGTCTGAGTATTTTGCAGCCTGTGATTGGCTAAAAGTTCAGTTGCTATAATTGGCTAAAACTTGATTATTTTTTATTTCAGAACATTATAGGAGTACAAATGATTTGGTTACATGAATTGATTTTGTACCATTTGAGTCAAAATTATAAGTGTGCCCATCACCCAGATAGTGTTACATTGTACCTCATAGGTGTGAAGAAATCCATCCCCTACTCACTCCTCCCACTTGCTTGATTTCCATTGAGTTTTACATTCATATGTGCACATGAGTGTTGATCAATTAATTCCAATTTAATAGTCAGCATGTGGTGTTTGTTTTTCCATTCTAGAAAAACTTCACTTAGCAAAACGGTCTCCAGTTCCTTCCAGGTGGTTACTAAATGTATTAGTTCACTGTATTTTTTTCATGGCTGAGTAGTACTCTGTGGTATACATATACCACATTTTTTTTAATCTACTCATATATTGATGAGCACTTGGGTTTATTCCATGCCTTTGCAATTGTGAATGGTGCTTCAATAAACATTTGAGTGGAAGTATCTTTTTGATTAAACGACTTTTTTTCCTTTGGGTAAATACCCAATAGTGGAATTGCTAGGTCAAATGACAGGTCTACTTCAAGTTCTTTGAGGGATCTCCATACTATTTTCCATAGAGGTTGCAGGGGTTTGTAGTCCCACCAATGTGTAAGTGTTATTTTCTCTCTGCATCCATGCCAACATGTATTGTTTTGGGGCATCTTGATAAAAGGCATTCTCACTGGAGTTAGTTGATATTTCACAGTGATTTTGATTTGCATTCCCAGATAGAGACATTGAGCATTTCTTCATATGTTTATTCGCCATTTGTCTATCTTCCTTCGAAAAGCCTCTGTTCATGCCTTTTGCCTCCTTTTTAATAGGGTTGTTCGAGTTTCTCTTGCTGATTTGCTCCAGTTCTTTGTTAATTCTGGCTATTAGCCCTTTACTGGATATACAGCATACAAATATTTTCTCATATTTACCATGCTGTAGGTTGTCTATTCACTCTGTTGATTATTTCCTTGGCTGTGCAGAAGCTTTTTAATTTAATTAGGTCCCATTTATTTATTGTAGTTGTTCCTGTATTGCCTTTGGGGTCTTCTTCATAAATTATTTGTCTAGGCTGATATCTAGAAGAGTTTTTTCAACACTTTCTTCTAGAATTCTGATAATGTCATGTCTTAGGTTTTAGTTGGTTATCCATCATGAATTAATTTTTGTCCATGGGAAGAGGTGCAGATCCTGTTTCAATCTTCTACATGTGGCTATCCTATTTTTCCAGCACTATTTATTGAATATGGATTCTTTTCCCCAGTGTATGTTTTTGCCTGCTTTGTCAAAGATCAGATGGAAATATGAGGATGATTTTATATCTAGATTCTCAGTTCTGTTCCATTGATCTATGTCTCTGTTCTTGTTCCAGTAGCATGCTTTTTTTGGTTACTATAGCTTTGTAGTGTAGATTGAAGTCTGGTAAGGAGATGCCTCCTGAATTGTTCTTTTTACTTAAGGTTGTTTGGCTATTTGGGATCTTTTTGGTTCCATACAAAGCACAAAATTATTTTTTTTATATCTTCAAAACAGGAGATTGGTATTTTAATGGGGATTACATTGAATCTGTAAGTCACTTTAGGTAATAGAGACATTTTAACAAAGTTCATTCTACAAATCCAGGAGCATAATAGTTTTTCCATTTGTTTACATCATCTGTAATTTCCTTCCTCAGTGTTTCAAAGTTCTTCCTGTAGAGATCTTTCACCTCCTTGGTTAAATATATACCTAGTTATTTTATTTTCTTTGTTGCCATTGGGAAAGATAAGTGAGTCTTCAATTTGATTCCCTGCTTGACCATTGGCATATTTGAAGGCTACTGATTTGTGTACATTGATTTTGTAACATGAAACTTTGCTTAATTTATTTATCAATTCCAGTAGTCGCTTGGCAGAATCTTTAAAGTTTTCTAGATATAAGATCATATCATCAGCAAACGGCAATAGTTGGACCTTTTCTTTCCCCATTGAGTCTCTTCCCTGGTTGCCCTGTCTAGGACTTCCAGCACTGTTTTGAATACAACTGGTAACAGTGGGCAACTGCTGGTTCCCGCTGGAATCTCTGGTTCTAGTTCTAAGCAGGAATGCTTTTAATTTTTCCCCCTTTAGTATCATATTGGCTGTGGGTTTGTTGTATATGGCTTTTATAATTTTGAGATGTATTCCATATATGCCAATATGTTAAGAGTTCTTATCATAAAAGGGTGCTGAATTTTGTCAAATGCTTTTTCTGCATCTATTGAGAGGATCATGTGGTCTTTGTTTTGGCTTCTGTTCATGTAGTGAATCACATTTATAGATTGGCATACACTGAACCATTTTTGCATATCTGTGATGAAGCCCACTTGGTCGTGGTGGGTTATTTTTTACATTTGCTGTTGAATTTAGTTTGCTAGAATTTTAGACACTTTTTGCATCTATATTCACAAGGGATATTTGTCTATAGTTTTCTTTTTTCCTTGAGTTTTTTCCTGGCTTGCTATAAAGGTGATAGCATTCTATTGCTTCATAGAATGAGTTGGGGAGGATTATTTCCTTCTCAATGTTATGAAATAATTTCTACAGTATATGTACCAGTTCTTCTTTGTAGGTCTGGCAAAATTCTACTGTGAAACCATCTGGGCTGGGACCTTTTTTGGGTTGGAAGATTTTTTACTGCTGCTTCAATTTTGTTATTTGGTATTTATCAGTTCAGGAGTTTTCTTTCTTCCTGATTGTGCAGAGGGTGGTTCTGTACTTCCAATAATTTGTCCATTTATAAATATTTTTGAAGTTATGTACATAGAGATTTTTATACTATTCAGAGATAATATTTTGTATTTCTGAGGTATAAGTTGTACTATCCCCTTTTTCATTTCTGATTGAGCTTATTACAGATCTTTTTTTTTCTGTTTCTGGTTAATCTATCAGGAGGCCTGTAAATTTTGTTTACTTTTTGAAAGTACCAACTTTTTTTTCACTAATCTTTTGTATAATTCCTTTGTTTACAATTTCATTTAGTTTTGCTCTGACCTTAGTTATTTATTTTTTTCAGCTGGGTTTGGGATTGATTTGCTCTTCATTTTCCAATTCCTTGAGAGAATTCATTGGATTGTTGGTTTGTGATCTTTATGTCTCTTGGATATAGGAATTTAAGGCTATGAATTTTGCCTTGAGTTACTTTTGCTGAATCCCACAGATTTTGATAACTTGTGTCCCCTTTGTTATTTAGTTCAAAGAATCTTTTGATGTTCATCTTTATTTCCTCCTTGACCCAATAACTGTTCAGCAGTAGGTTGCTTAATTTCTATGATTTTGTGTGGAAGAAATTTTTGTGTTTCTCTTGGAATAGATTTCTAATTTTATTCTAATTTATTCTGAGAAGATACATTGTATAATTTCTATTAAAAAAATTTTTTTGAAAAATGTTTTGTGGCCTAGAATGTGTTCAATCTTAGAGAATGTTCCATGAACTGATGACATGAAAGTATATTTGGTAGTTTGGGATAGAATGTTCTGTGATGTCTGTTAGTCCTATTTGTTTTAGAATCTTTTTTAGGTGCATTTTTTCTTTGTTTATTTCCTACTTTTAGGTTCTGTCCTGTTCTTCAGTGGGGTGGTGAAGTCCCTAGATATTATGATGCTGTTGTTTATCATTTTGTTTAGATCAAGTATACTTTGATTTATGAATCTCAGTGTAACTCTGTTAGGTGCAAAAATATTTTGGATTGTTGTGTCCTCTTTTTCAGTTATTCCCTTCCCCGTTATATAATTGCCATCTTTGTCTTTCTTTACTTTTGCTAATGTGAAGTCTATGTTATGTTATATGAGCATGGCTATACCAGCCTTCTTTTGATTTTCATTTGCATGGAATATTGTTTTCCATCCCTTTTACTTGAGTCTGAAGGAGTTCTTTTGGTTTAGATGTGTTTCCTAGAGACAACAGATACTTGACTTGTATTTCTTTTTTATCCATTCCTCCAGCCTCTGTCTTTTGAGTGGGGAGTTCAAATCTTTAACATTTACTGAAAAAATTGATAAGTGGGGTGGATTTTTGTTCATCCTGTTGAATAGAACTTTATTGTTTTGTTTTACCTCTTGAGTCATAGCGGTATCTGCACTCTGACCTTTTGAGTAATTTTACACTGATGGGTGTTTATTGTGCTGATCCATGTATAATGCAGTTCTGAGTACTTCCTGCAGGGCAAGTCTGGTCTTGACAAATTTCCTCAGTATTTGCTTGTCTGAGAATGTCTTTATTTCTCCCTCATATAAGAAACTTAATATTACATGATACAAAATTTTAGGTTGGCCATTATTCTGTTTAGGAAAAATGAGAGTGGGGCTCCAATGTCTTCTGGCTTACAAGGTCTCAGTTGAGAAGTCTGCAGTTAGCCTGATGGCTTTTCCTTTGTATGTTACCTAATGCTTTTGCCTTATGACTCCTAGGAGAGCCTCTTCATGTTTACTTTGGCAAGTTTGATATTTATTTGTTGTGGTGATTGTCTCTACTATGAATCTCCCCAGAGTCCTTTGAGCTTTTGGTAACTGGATATCTATATTTCTAGGAAGGACACTGAATGTTTCCTCAATTATTTCCTCAAAAAGGTTTCCCAATCCTTCCATATTTTCTTTTTTGCCCTCAGGGATGCCTGTGATTGTGTTAGGTCACTTTGAATAATCCCATATTTCTTGTAGGCTTTGTTTCTTCCTCTTATTGATTTGGTTTTCCTCATTGACTGACTTGTTTAACTCAAAGGTGTTGTCTTTGAGCTCTGAGAGTCTTACTTTTTTCTGATCTAGCCTATTCTTAAGGTTTTCCACTAGGTTTTTTGTTTGAAAGAATGTTTATTTCAAGAAGTTGTGTTTAATTTTTTTTAAATAATTCTATGCTCTTAGTGATTTTTTGTTCATTTCCTGCATTATTTTTGTTTTTTCTTTGTGTTGGGTTTCCATTTTCTCTTGTATTTCATTGAGCTTTCTTAAAATCTATATTCAATATTATTTATCTGTCATTTCAATCTTTTCATTTTGGTTGATATCCATTGGTAAGGAGCTATTGGGGTTTTTTGTGTGTGTCCTTTCACTCTGAATTTTCACATTTTGAAGTTCTTTCCCTGATTCCTTCTCATCTGGCCTGTCTGTTGGGTCCTGAGTGTGCTAGGCTTGGCTTATGGGCCTGTCTTAGGGTCCTCTAAGATCTCTGATCATGTCAGGGAGAGGAGTGTTGATCCTGTGTTGCCTATGGTGTGTTTCAGTAGGTTTGAAGAACCACTTGGGTTACCTCTGACCTTCTGTCTTCACCTCTTCCCAATAGTGTATAGTGAGTTAAGTCCCCTAGCTTAATCTCCAAAATGGTGGTGGTACTTGTGAGTATGAATTAGCCACTCCCTGTTTGCTTGAGTTGGAAGCTGCTGTGCTTAGCTATGTGGTTGTTTCTTCTGTCATTGATTGAAGTTTGCGTATTACAGCCTGCTGCTGAGATGTTCTTTTGTGCCTGTGGTAAGCTCTGATTCCCCAGGTGGGGCACACGAATGCCCCAAGTTTTAGAAGGGACTCTGTAGCTTACAGGGGGTTGCTTGATACCTATTCCCTTTGAGGTAGTGGGGGGAGCAAGACAGATTGTGGCTGTATTGTTAGAGTCCAACGGGCTTTGCAAAGCCTTGATGGAGCTCAAAGTTTGCTTATCCATCAGCTATGGGGAGTTGCTGCTATGAAGTTCAGGGCAATCTCTCCAAGCCAGGAAGGCTATTCCTGAAGGAGGGGCCTAATTGCTGGAGTGCTAAGGGCCAGGCTCTTTCTTCCCTTATCTACTAGCATCTTTTCTCTGCATGATGGAGTGAAAATCCACCCTATTTGCTACTTAGTATTCCACAGCACTCTCCCATCAGATCAATCTGCATGAGTTCCCTCACTGCCCAAAACTGGCTCTCAAACTACTCCGCAGTTCATGTGCCTGACCCATTAGTGTTCATCTCTACAGGACACTGGTGAGTGGAAGATCACCAATTGTGCACCCCTGTTCTACCACAAGACTCCAAAGGGAGAGAGTTAGGCCTCTCTATCTACAGGAGCCTTGGCCAGGGGCACACTCCCATTGGGGAGAAGTGGCTGTTTTTGAGTTTCTGGGCTCTAGCTGCACTTCTTATTGTAATATGTGGGGGAAGGGACCACTGCTTCCATTCAGCCATCACCCCTGAGGCATTTGGTCGTTATAGTAACCAGGGGCTAGGCTAATTCACTCTGAGTGCTGCACCCCTCACCAATATGGCAGTTCTCCATTGAAGGTGAGGAATAGGTATACTCACAGATTCCTGTTCCTCAGCACCCCTCCACACTCTCCCATTGGATGTGTTCATGAGGGCTTTCTCACCACCTGAGTCTGGGAGTAAGCCCTCTCCCCTACATCTCCTGCACCACTCTCACGTCAGAGGAGTACTGGGTCTGACTGACCTGTCTAAGCCACCAGCACATAATTCTGTGAAGCACTAGCAGGCAGAAAGCAAACAAATTGTGATGGCCCTGCTCTCAGGGGTGGGTTTGGCCAGGAACACACATCCACCATGGAGAAGCAGCCATTCATGAGCTTCTCAGTTCAAAATGCTCTTTCAGTTGCAATGGGGGATGGGGCTGGGGCTTCCAGCTGGTCCAAGCTAAAATCTGTGATGCCATGATTGGAGGATGTGCAGAGGAGGAAGTGTCTAAGTGTAAGAAAGCCAGTACTTGAGTCTCTCATGGCACTCTTCAACGGGTGTCCCTTTTGAAACTCCTGCTATTCCTATTTATCCACTGTGCCTGGGCTTATGAAGGGTGGAAGTGCCTTCAATATGTTTTGTGTTCCATTGTTCACTGAAGGTACCTAGGTCAGGCAGAGGAAACCCCTTTACCCTTTCATTGGGCTCTGAGCCTTTCTATGTTTGTTCCATGCTGCTGCCTTCTCCTTTCTATCTTGTTTTTCCTCAGTTTCAATTTTTCCCTGTGGGGTCCCCAGATGTCTCTGTTGTCTCTTCCTGTGATCCACACCTGAGCTGCAACTGCTCTCTGCTCTGCTCAGTCCAAAATTCTGCCTTATAGCCAGGACAATCTGACAAGTGATGTCTCTTGTCTTGGTTGATACCCCCATCAAGACTTGGTTACTTGTTACAAGCAGTTACCCTCAATTTAGTTTGCAGTTTGTGTATGTACTAAGCTAGTTTACAGTTTGTTATGTGTAGAAGCAGATTTAGGACAAATATAACTTAATTTTATACTTCACTTTCAGAGAAAGAAGAAATTAAGAAAATAATTAAAAATACTACTCTAAAAATAATGCAAAAAAAGTATCACTATAGCTTAGAAGTCAAGAGTTTAGGACCTGCGGGAAATTTGTGGTGCCTGGTTGATTCACAATAACCTCTTTAATTAATAGCCTTATTTATTTAGTTGTTCCCTGTATTCTTCACCATTATTAATCAAACCAAAGTGAACTAGTCAGTTTATTCTCTGAAATTTGCAGTAGCAAGACTATTGATTAGTTTCTCATTGTTGTTACATCTATAATACATGAAATGAGAAGAAATGGCTGCCCAACTTCTGTGAATCCACATGGTTCAAGTAGCAGAGAAACTTAATCCAATAAAAAGAAAACCCATGAGACCTATTAGGAAGAAAAAAAGGACACAATATAGAGAGATTTTATTCAAGGTTCTCATTTTCCCTGAAGGTATTATTTGTGCTGTTAGATATTTTCAGATAGCTCTTGAAACCATATATAAATATTATATTTGAATTAAAAGCACCTGTGCCTGAAATAGTTTATGTTGAATACTCTAAATCTCATTTTATGATAAAGAAGGCAAAATTTTTATATGAATATGAAAGCATTCCAAGTTTATCTTAGATCAATATCAACTATTTTATAATTCATGAACTTGTTTGAATTCATATCTTAAATTTCAAAGATACGGAGCCAATTCTTACATGCAAATTGTTCTAAGGAACTACCTTGCTCAATAGACTATTATTATTTACATCAGAATTACAATCAAACTAATTATTATAATAACTAGTTTTGGTTACTATAATAATGGGTAGATATAATTATTCAAATATGGTACCCTGAAACTGAAACCAATTCTCAAGTAAGTTTTGAGCAGTACAAAATACAATTTTCTTGAATTTTCTAATGTATTTCAGTATATTGGTTCTAAATTATTCTTCTTGCTTATGTGTAAACTCAAGCAGTCACTTCCAAATAAGCATTAATGGAAAAATGAAGTTTTCAATTAAAGAAAAATTAAAGTCTTTTAAGGAAATTTAGAAAGCAGAGGAGGAAGGATATAATCTTAATAAACCAAAAAGATAAAATTGTTTTCTGCCCTAAAACTCTCTCCCTTTCCTCTGCCATTTATAAGAGGCTATGACTTTGAGGGGAAATTACAGTCAGGATAAACTTATGGAAAAAGAAGTCTGATGAACAGTCTAGTGTGTACTAAAGTTTAGGTCTTGTACTGAAAGGGGAAAACATTTTTCAGTAAAAGTATATGAAAATTTTGAAATAGAAGATTAACCAGCATTCATTCAAGAGTTATTTGTGGGGCTTATCTTTTAGAAAGAATAAATTTTAAAATATGTTAGAAGTGATGAATGTTATGAGTAAATAGAAAAAGACAAGTGTTTAGCAAATGTATGCTTATATGGTGATATTTGAGCAAACATATAAATCAGGTCAAAAAGGTTACGATGTAGAAAGCCAAGAGTTGAATAACAATGTATTAGATAGGAGAGTCAATTGTGAGGGAAAAAAGAAGAGGTATCTTTAGGGAGAAGCTACTATAATAAATGAGTTTTGTAATAAATAAAATCTTGACTATGTTTAACATGTTTGGGAGATTTCATTAACCATAAAAATTGCATTGCTACTGTTTTATTAGATATTTTTATTTGGTTAAATCTTTTTTTCTCTTTTTAAATTTCAGCATATTAGGGGGGTACAAATGTTAAGGTTATGTACATTGCCCTTGCTCCCCTCCCCCCTCAAGTCAGAGCTTCAAGCGTGACCATCCCCCAGATGGTGCATTTTGCGCTCATTGTGTATATATATACCCATCCCCTCCTCCCCACTCCCATCTGCCCGATACCTAATAAATGTTATTCCTATATGTCCACTTAGGTGTTGATCAATGAAACCAATTTGTTGGTGAGTACATGTGGTGCTTGTTTCTTCATTCTTGGGATACTTCACTTAGTAGAATGGGTTTCAGCTCTATCCAGAAAATACAAGAGGTGCTATATCAGCATTGTTTCTTAAAGCTGAATAGTACTCCACTGTATATATATAGATCACATTTTATTAATTCACTCATGTATTGATGGGCATTTGGATTGTTTCCACATCTTTGCTATTGTGAATTGTGCTACTATAAACGTTTGAGTGCAGATGTCTTTTTTATAGAGTGTCTTTTGTTCTTTTGGGTAGATGCCCAGTAATGGGATTGCTGGATCAAATGGTAGTTCTACGTATATCACTTTAAGGTATCTCCATATTGCTTTCCACAGAGGTTGCACTAGCTTGCAGTCCCACCAGCAGTGTAGGAGTCTTCTTATCTCTCTGCATCCATGCCAACATTTATTGTTTTGGGACTTTTTGATAAAGGCCATTCTCACTGGAGATATGAGATATCTTATTGTAGTTTTGATTTGCATTTCCCTGATGATTAGAGATGTTGAGCATTTTTTTATGTTTGTTGGCCATTATTCTGTCTTCTTTTGAAAAGTTTCTGTTAACGTCCTTTGCCCACTTTTTTATAGGGTTATTTGTTTTTTTCTTGCTGATTTTACTGAGTTCTAAATAGATTTTAGTTATCAGCCCCTTATCTGATGTGTAGCCTGCAAAAATTTTCTCGCATTCTATAGGTTGTCTGTTTGCTCTCATGACAGTTTCTTTGGCTGTGCAGAAGCTTTTTAGTTTGATCAGGTCTCATTTATTTATTTTTGTTGTTGCTGTAATTGCCTTTGGGGTCTTCTTCATAAATTCTTTGCCTAGGCCAATGTCTAGAAGAGTATTTCCAGCGTTTTCCTCTAGAATTCTAATGGTTTCACACCTTAGGTTTTGACCTCAATGACAAAGGTGACACAAGTTATCAAAATCTATGGGACATAGCTAAAGCAGACCTGAGAGGAAAGTTTATTTCCATAAATGCCTATATTCCAAAATCAGAAAGATCACAAATAGGCAACCTAATGAATTGACTTAAAGAGCTGGAAAAAGAAGAACAGATTGACCCAAACCCAGCAGGAGAAGTGAAATTAACAAAATCAAATCAGAACTAAATGAAATTGACAACAGGAAAAGTATACAGAAGATTAATAAACAAAAAGTTGGTTCTTCAAAAAAATAAACAAGATTGACACACCTTTGGCTATACTAATGAAAAGCAGAAAAGAGAAATGTCTAATAAGCTCCATCAAGAACAAAAAAGGAGATATTAAAACTGATGCCACAGAGATACAAGGTATAATCTATGAATACTACAAAAACCTTTATGCAAACAAATTTGAAAATGTGGAGGAAATGGACAAATTCTTAGAAACACACAGCCTCCCTTAGGCTCAACCAGGAAGGAATAGAATTCCTGAACAGACCAATATCAACTGCCAAAATTGAAACAGGAATAAAAAACCTTCCTAAAAAGAAAAGTCCCGAACCAGATGGTTTCACACCCGAATTTTACCACACCTACAAATAAGAACTGGTGCCTATCCTGCAGAAATTATTCCACAACATTGAGAAGGATGGAATACTACCCAACTCATTTTATGAAGCCAACATCACTTTGATTAAATCTTATATCTTTTGAATTTGAGTCCATGAAGAAACTGACCACAAGTTGACACAGCTTTAGTTGGGTTGCACACCATTTTTTCAAAACAATTTTTTAAGATATATTGCAGCCTTCTACACTACTGCTGTTCTCCATAATCACCTGTCTTTTACTTGTATTTATTTTCTTACTTTTCTGTTTGTTGATGTATAGCATTTTATACTTATCTCAGTTAAACTTCATCTTTAGAAATGATAAGCATGTAACTTCAGCTAATCAAAGTCTTTTGATCCTTGTTCCACCATTCAAACTATCAACTAAAATTCCATTTTTCACAATCTCTCCAAATTATTTAGGCAAAATCTATCTTATCTCCCTAAAAAAAACAATAAAAATTTGAATAATCAATTTATATAATAGCCAGGAGGCACATTTTCCTCAAAACTCACTTTCAGGTTGGAATGAAACTAATTATTCGATCACCAGTAAACCATTTCAAATATTTCAAATTGTTATAAATGTCACTCACCTCATTTCTCCATTTTTACTCGCAAGCAGATTATGGAAGTCTTTTCCAGATTATTTATTAAGTTCAAATAGGCTTTTGATAAGGAAATCATGAAAAAAAAACCATATTGAATCCATGATGGCTCCCAGTGAGCAGCTATTCTTTTTGTTTTACATATTCCCAAAATAATGCATTTCCAAATATCTCTAGCAATAGGTCCAAGCTAATGGTCCATAATTTAATAAGTAAATAATGTTTAATTCTTTCTTCCTCTTAATCATCTGTTAGTCTTCCTCATTTCTCCAAGACTTAGTAAATTTAACTGAGTGAAATGCCAGTGTCTTCTATAGAACTGCATCATAAAACTGAAATGGAATCTATTTAATATTTATTTGAAGCAGTTAAAAGTTAACTTAAAAATTTGCTTATTTATCTAAGGCACCATTTTCATGTTACCATTGTTAGTCTTGCTGGTTTCAGCCTGAAAATCACCCTGACAATAGATGGAAGGAACTACTAAATGGATATGACAAAAACATAAAATATTTAATATTAATAAATATAAATAGAGTAGGTCATTTATTGATATGACTGTCTAAATTGAGGTCATACAGACTACAAAATTATTCTAAAAGACTATGCTTTATACTATATTTGTCTGTCCTCTACTTTATTTTGCTTTACTGTGAGGAGAAAAGTGAGAGTGATCTACTAAGTTATGAATGATGGCAAGTCCCAGTGCATGGAGATGTATCTATCAAAACATACAGAGTAATTCCTTGTCTGTCTTGATGGTAAGGCAGGGTTTATAAAGTTATACTTTTTATATTTTGTAAAATAACAATTATTTGAAGAAATTATTTGTATGTATTATGTGCTGATTATGAATTTATGATCAAAATCTAAGATACCCATGACTATAATTAATACAGAACAGATAAAGTCCTGAATATTCTGGTTAATGCTCTCTTACATTCATGACTTGATGCATCTAAAAGTATTACTTTAAAAATAAAAAGTCTGTAGTATGAATGTTTTTCAACTGAGCATAGACATTTTAAAATATCCATTTTTATCTTGTGTTTAAAGATAAATCACTTGTGTTTAAAGCAGACATGTGTTTCTCCCAGAGTTGTTCTCACCCAGGCTTCTCCCATCATTGCTGCACTCTTCCCAACCATGCATCCCAGCACTTTTGGCTCAACAGACAATAGGGATTCGTGGAAGAAACAGAATATTATGATGACAAAAAGGGGTCCTATTGAAGTGCTACTTAAAACTTTAGCAGTTATGTGAAGATCAAAATTTCAAACTGTCTTACCACATCTTTGATCTTTAAATAGGCACATTTAGGTTGTGTTCTCATGGGGCTAGAAGATTGACTGTTTTGACTAAATTGGTGATATTTTGTGCCAGTTTCTTTTTAAACTTAGTTAAGACTTTTCAGGTTAGTTGAGTCTCTGACAGAGTTGGTTAATATCATCGTTTGTTTGTTTGTTTCATGAAACTAGTAAGAGCAGAAGCCGCAATTGATCTTAGCCAAAAGGCCTAGAAGCAATTCATTTTTTTAATGCTCTATAGATATTGATAGAAAACATAAAGCTGGTTTCACATTTTACAACTGGTTTCACGTTGTTTTTGTTGAATTTTCATAGTGCAAATTTTATCTATAATAAAATTTTTAAAGATTTCATTGTAAAAATTTCATTTCTGTAAACCAAAATTTTATTTATAGAATAACTGATGATTTTCATATTTCTTAATAAAAGGACATAACTATATAACTTATTATAAAAATTTCACTTGGTAATAAATATAATTTGAATGATGAAAAAGATTTCCACTTAACAAAATTCTTTCAGGTTCAGACTTATGCAAATAAATGAAAAGAAAAATATTAGCCAAGTATTATTTTTAAAAGTTCTTGAATGGAAGCATTGATAGCTTCCTTCTCAGCCCATCGTAAAATAGATCAAAGGATTTTGAGAGCTGAGAATAATGGAACTCACATTTAAGATAACTACTGGTCAGAGGTACCATGAAATCCATCTCTAACAGTCTGTAAAATGCTCTATTGTTGTATTTGTACCCAAGGATGGTGATCTGCTTTCATTTTATTGGCAGAAAATCACAGTGACCAGATTAAAATGTGACCATTAAAAATAATTCTGCTTTTAACAGTATATTTTATTTATTTATGTATTTGTATAGTCATTTACAAATATACAAAGTTTGAGTAATGCAGTGATTAATACTC
The DNA here is from genome assembly GCA_963574885.1 of Lepilemur ruficaudatus. Taxonomy (NCBI): domain Eukaryota; kingdom Metazoa; phylum Chordata; class Mammalia; order Primates; family Lepilemuridae; genus Lepilemur; species Lepilemur ruficaudatus. The sequence goes on along the minus strand of CAUYRT010074609.1, from coordinate 31,107 downwards.
AATGGAGATAAGCACATATACCCACATCTTTTACAGTTTTGTATATCCATCAATAATTTCATAATCTTTTCCTAAAGGGAATGTAATCATTCCCTTATATTATTTAAAAACTAAATTCTTTACCATATTAAGTGTTTATTGGATACAATTTAGAAATGACTCATACATAAAAGAAGTAAAAATTTCTGGTAAAGTTTTTCACCATTCAGAGATAAATAACATGAATGCTGTTATGTATAGTTTTCGAGTTCTCTCTCTCTCTTTCTCTTTCTCTCTCTCTTGTAATTTATATGTATAATTTATGTTCCTTTCTTAAAGAAACATTATTATATATGTTTAACTTACAAGTTTTTATACAAAATATATAATTGACATTGCATGTCATCAAATGCTATATGGCAATATTATTTTAATCATAGGATTATGAAGTACTTTATAAAGGAGATTTAACTCATTGTTTAATTTTTTTATTCTACATTTGTCTTGTTTTTATTTCTGAATATTACAGGGATACAAATGTTTTGGATACATGGATTGCTTTTGTACTGTTTGATTCAATGTTGTAAGTATGCTCATCATGCAGATAGTGTACATTTTACCAGTTAGGTATGATTTCACTTATCCCCTCCATACTCCTCCCACCTGCATGAGTTCTGCTGATAGTCGCTTCCATCTGTGCACAAGAGTGCTGATCTCTTAGTTCCAATTTAATAGTGCATGTGGGTGTTTGCTTTTCCATTCTTGTGTTACTTCACTTAGGAGGAGGATCTCCAGTTCCATCAAGATTGTTGCAAAGGGTATAAATTTCGATTTTATAGGGCTGGTAGTACGCCATGGCATACATATATCATGTTTCATTAACTCACTTATGAATTCATTGAGGGCACTTGGGTTGATTCCACATCTTTGCAATTGTGAATTGTGCTGCAATAAAAATTCTGGTGCAAGTATCTTTTTGAAAAAAATGACTTTATTTTGTTTGGGTAAATACCCAGTAGTGGGATTGCTGGAACAAATGGTAGATCTACTTTTAGTTATTTGAGGATTCTCCCTACTATTTTTCATAGAGGCTGCACTAGTTTGCAATACCACCAACAGTGAGTGTCTCATTCTTTTATCATCCACACCAGCATCTATTGATTAAAGCCATTCTAATAAGGGTTAGATGCTATCTCCTTGTGGGTTTGATTTTCATTTTTATGATTATTAGTGATGTTGAGCATTTTTTCATATGTTTATTGGCCATTAGTCTATCTCCTTTTGAAAAGCTACTGTTTATGTCTTTTCCCACTTTTTAATGGGGTTGTTAGAGGTTTTTTTTTTTTTTTTCTGATTTCATAAGCTCTTTGTAGATTCTGGTTATTATCCCTTTCTTGGGTGTATATTTTTCCCCTTTTGTAGTTTGTCTATTGTTCTGTTTATTGTTTCCTTTGCTGTGCAGAAACTTTTTAATTGAATCAAGTCCCATTTATTTATTTTTATTGTTTCCATGATTGCCCATGTGATCTTCTTCACGAATGCTTTGCCTAGTCCAATATCTAGAAGAGTTTTTCCAACATTTTCTTCTAGAATTCTTATGGTTTTATATCATAGATTTAAATCTGTGATCCATCTTGAGTTAATTTTTGTTACTGGTGAGAGATATGGATCCTGTTTCAATATTCTACATGTGGTTCTCTAGTTTTCTCAGCAGTATTTATTGAGTAGGATTTCTTTTTCCTGGTGTAAATTGTTGCATGCTTGTCTAAAATAAGATGACAACATGTGAATGGTTTTATATCTAGGTTCTCTCTTCTGTACCATTAATCTATATCTCTATTTTTGTGTCAGAGACATGCTGCTTTGGTTATCATAGCCTTGTAGTAAAGCATAAAGTTGGGTAAAGTGCCTTTAGAGCTGATGCCTTCAGATTTCTTCCTTTTGCTTAGGGTGACTTTGGCTATTTGGGTGCTTTTTTTATTCCAAAGATCTCTTAAAAATGACATTAATATTTTGATGGGGATTGTACTGAACCTGAAAATCACATTGGGTAGTATGGACATTTTAACAATGTTGGTTCTGCCAATACATGAACATGTTATTGTTTTTTTTTTATTTTTTTACATCATCTGCAATTTCTTTCCTCAATAATTCATAGTTCTCTTTGTAGAAATCTTCCGCCTCCTTGGTTAAATATATTCCTAGGTGCATTATTTTCTTTGTAGCTATTGTGAGAAATATTTTATCTTTGACCTGATTCTCACCTGTCTGTTGTTGTTGTATAGGAATGCTACTGATTTGTATACATTGATTTTGTAGCCTGGGACTTTGCTGAATTGCAGGAGTCTTTTAGCAGAATCTTTGGGGTATTCCAGATACAAGATCATATCATCATCAAAGAGTGATAGTTTGACCTCCTTTTTCCCCATTTGGGTGCCCTTTATTTCCTTCTCTTGCCTGATTGCTTTGGCTAGAATATCCAGCACTGTGTTCAGTAGAAGTCATGATAGTAAGCATCTTTATCTTGCTCCAGTTCTGAGTGGGAGTGGTTTCACCTTTTAGGGAATGATGTTGTATGATGTTGGCTGTGCATTTGTCATATATGGCTTTTATAATTTTGAGGTATGTTCCATCTGTGCCCATTTTGTGAAGAGTTCTTATCATAAAAGGGCACTGAATTTTGTCAAATAATTTTTCTGCATCTATTGAAATGATAATATGATTCTTGTTTTTGCTTCTGTTTATGTGATGAATCCCATTTATGGATTTACATATGTTGAATCATCCTTGCATCCCTGGGATGAAACTGGTTGGCTGTGGTTGATTATTTTTCTGATGTGCTGCTGAATTCAGTTTGCTAGAATTTTGTAGAGAATTTTTGCATTTGTATTCATAATGGATATTGGTCTATAGTTTTCTTTTTTGTTGTGTCCTTTCCTGGCATTAGTATCAAGGTGATAATGGCTTCATAAAATGAGGTGGGAGGATTCCTTCTTGAGGTCATGAAATAATTTTTGCATGAAATTTTTGCAAGACATGGGTTTCAGTTCTTCTTTATAGGTCTGATAAAATCTGTCTATGCAAACATCTGGTCTTGGATTTTTTTGTTGTTGGATGATTTCTTTTGCTGCTTCAATTTCATTGCTCGTAATTGGTCCATTCAGGAGTTCTGTTTCTTCCTGATTGAGTCTGGGGTGGTGGTACACTTCCAGGAATTTCTCTATTTCTTCAACATTTTGAGTTTATGTGCATAGAGATTTTTATATTATTCACAGATGATATTTTGAATTTCTGTTGTATTAGTTGTAATATCTCCTTTTTCATTTATGATTGAGCTTATTTGGGTCCTTTCTTTTATACTTCTTGTTAATTTACCAAGAGGTACAGCATTTATATTTACTTTTTCAAGGAACCATCTTTTTGTTTCATTAACAAAACAAATTCTGTATTTTTTTTGTTATCAATTTTATTTACTTTTGCTTTGACCTCAATTATTTCTTTTCCTTTGCTGGTTTAGGGATGGGTTTGCCCTTCCTTTCCTTTTCCTTGAGACAATTCATTAGATTGTTGATTTGTGATCTTTCTGTATTTTTGAGGTTATGAATTTTCTCCTTAGTGTTGCTTTTGCTGAATCCCACAGAGTTTGATAACTTGTGTCCACTTTATCATGTAGTTCAAGCAATCTTTTAATTTCCACCTTTCTCATTAACTCAATAATTATTCAGCAGTAGGTTGTTTAATTTCCATGGCTTTGTGTAGAATTGAAAGTTTCTGTTGAAGCTGATTTCTAATTTTATTGCACAATGGTATGATAAGATAAAAGATATAATTTCTACCTTTTGAATTTGTTGAGACATGTTATGTGGCCTAAGATATGATCAGTCTTAGAGGATGTGCTGATAAGAAGATGTATATTTATACTTTTTGGGTAAAATGTTTTGTAAATGTCTAGTAGCCCCATTTTCTCTAGAGTCCTGTTTAAGTCCAGTTTTTCTTTATGTACTTTCTGCTTGGAGGATGTTTCCAGTTCTGTCACTGTGGTGTTTACATCCCCAGCAATTACGATGTTGCTGTTAATTATTTTATGTAGATCTATTAGGGTTTGCTTATGAATCTAGGTACACCTATGTTAGGTACATAATTATGTAAGACTGTTGTGTGTTCTTGATGAATTTCTCCCTTTACCATTATATAATGACCATCTTTTTCTTTCTTCACTGTTGTTGATTTGAAGTCTATGTCATCTGATATGTAAATGGCTATACCTGCTTTCTTTTGATTTTCATTTGCATGGAATATTGTTTTTCATCCCTTCTCCTTGAGTCTGAATGAATCCTTGTGGGTTAGTTGTGTTTCCTGGAGACAGCATATTCTTGGCTTATATGTTTTTATGCATTCAACCACCCTGTGTCTCTTGAGTGGGGAATTCAAGCCATTCACATTTATCAAAAGAATTGATAAGTGGGATGCATTTCTTTTCATCCTGTTTGGTAGAACCTTATTGCATTGTTTTTATCTTTTGGACCATCATTTTATATGGGTTCTGAACTTAAGCTTTGGGGTGATTTTACACTGGTGGGTTTGACAAATTCTCTCAGTGTTTGCTTGTCTGAAACAGTCTTTATTTCTTCCTAATAACAGAAACTTAGTTTTGCAGGATATAAAACTCTAGGCAGGCCATTATTCTTTTTAAGAATACTGAAGATTGGGTCCAAGGCCCTTCTGGATTGTAAGGTCTCAGTTGAGAAAGCTTCTCATCTGGACCACTTCTTATTTTTGGATTTCTTTTGTTTAGATAGGACTTTTTCCCCTCATCTCACTCATAAGAGTATGTTTGTAACATATGTTGGGTAAGAGCCTTTGGCTTTGCTTGTGGATAATCTAGGTTTTGAATGGATGCCTTGGTTATAAATATCCTTGGTTCAGTGGTTTTCTCAATTTCTAGGTGTTTGTAGGCTGTTGGTATGGTGAGCTATGTGAGTGTGCAGATTCCCTGTCTCTTTTGATGAGGCAGAACGGAGGGCACTGAGATGCTTTCTCTTTCCCTAGCCCTTTAGTCTTCTTAACAGTGTGAATTGTAATGGCACACCCAATTTATTCACTGAGACAGTAGGTGGTGCTTGTTGGTTCAGATCAACCTGACCCTGTATAGTTGAGTCAGTAAATGCTGTAAAGGGCATGGACATTACCCCCCCATCAATACGTGGTGCTAGCTGAAAAGAACATGCTTGAATGCTATTCTTGGGTCCTGTGACCAGATCTAGTCCCTCAGGAGAAGCATTTGAATGCCCCAGGTGGTGGCTGGGGTCCTGGAACTTCAGGTGAGTCCTTATTCTCTTCCACAGCAGAGGGGTGTGTGGGAGTGCAGCTGGGTTGGTTGGGCTTGCCCTCAGACTTCATAAAAGCTTGCAAGTTATTTGTTTCAGCAGAGGTCAAATGTCTGCTCCCAGCTTCTGGGCAAAGCCACCAGAGAGGGGCTGAAGTGGCCCCACCAAATCAGCAAGTCTGCTTGTGGTGGTGGGGCTGTCTGAGATTCACAGTCTGGCTTTCTGGAGCAGGCCTTGTCCTCCCCTGCTCCACAGTTTCCCCCCAGCATCTGCTGGCAGGCATGAGCTCAAGCCAGTTGAGCTCCTTCACGCCTGTGATGTAGACCTGGTGGTTTCCTGCCAAGATCCTGGCCTAAGTAGAGAGCCTGGACCTCCTGTGATGGAAGGGGTGCCCTGAAAGCATGCTTCATGCTTCAGCTAGGATCAACGCTGCACTCTCCCCACCCCCATATGCCCATGCAGGCTCCCTTGCCACTTTAGACTAATTCACAAATCTCCCCTCTGTGCCCCTGAGCACTGTGATTGAGACCTGGGGGTATGGGATCTGGCCTGTGGGCTCATCCTTGGGTTCCCAAATATCAATCCTTGACCACACCAGAGAGAAGCACCCTGGTCCTGTGTTGCCCACAGCGTGTCCAAGCAGGTTCAATGTATTTTCATCTCAGAGCATTCCCCATTCTGGTGGGCTGCCAGGCACAGCACCAGGGAGGGCCAGTGGGCAGGGAGCTCATAGTCTGAGCACCCTTCAGTCTGCTGCAGGACCCCAAGAGGAAAGGTCTGAGCCCCACTTTCTGCGGAAACTTCAGTGTGATGGCTCAATTATCTCTCTCAGCAGCCATCGGTGTGGGAGGGGAAGAGAAGAAAAAGAATCTGCATGGAGGAAAGCTAGCACTCTGGTCTTGTCTTTCCCTTACTCCAGTAGGCTTCCTTCCTATAATGTCCAGGCACTGGAATCATGCAGATCACCTAGGAGCCCTTGAAACACTTTGGCTCCTGCAGTTTGGACCTGAATTGGGAAATGTCTGTGTGGGGATGAACAAGATGAAATCTGAGGCATTGAAGTCTCCTAGGGAGGTCAAAGGTGCACAGTGGGTAAAGAAGTTATATGGCACCTGCCATTTTAGCTTGGGTCTGTGGAGATAGGAGGCAACCTTGCGGGAGTGGGGGGTGGTGCTGGGAGCCTCATGCCCTTTTCACAAGAATTTCCCAGGTCACTGGTGGCAGCAGCCTCTGGGCTTATGTGGGCAGAAAGTCTCTTTACCAGCTCAGGAATCTACCAACTGTCAGAGATGTGAGGGAGACAGAAACAAACCACTCCACTTGCCCTTTTCACTGGAAGCCTCTCTGGCTTTGATCTCTGCTGATACCTTGCTCCTTCCTGTTCTGCTCCATAACTTCTTCCCATGGAGTCTCCTTAAAGTTCAGGCACCCTTCCCTCAGATCCACACCTGATCTCCATTTGTCTGTTTGTTCATTTTTTCTCTTTCATCTAAAACTTATCCTTCTTATTGAGAGGCTCTGGCAGCTGGTGTCTCTGGTCAGCCATCTTGAGCCCTTTCTAAGCTTATTATTGTGGTTGATTTAACAAATATTAAATAAACACACAACCTTACAAGAACGTAAAAATTTATTTTTTGTTATAAATATGTAATCCTCGTTTTATGCTATGGGTTAAAGATCTTAAAGTAAAAAAACAAAAGTTTTGCAAATGGTTTTTATTTACTGCATCCATAGGAACTGAATCTGATATCCTCCCTAAAGAATATACATCTGCTTTAAATAGCTTTCCTTCATTATGACACCATCTGATATCCTGAGAAACTCAAACTTCTATTCAAAGTTATTATACCTTTCATCCAAGAATCTCAAAGTTCAGTGAAAGCACTCCCTTGCTGTTTTCCCAAGGGTCCTTCTAATCCTTTTGTGCAAGTTTGGAAAACTGTTGGCAATTATGACATCATTGATACCTTGTCCAGTTTTAGAAGTCACAGGCTCACCTGGTTTACCTCCTCTAGTGACTCCTACATTGTCTTCTTGAGAAGCTCATTTGGAATTCAGTCACAGAGGCAGTGTCTGGACCATTTATCCATTTATCTTTCTTTCACTCTCTGTCTTCTTGTCTTTCTCTGTTTCTCCATCTCTTTGTTATGTCTGTCTCTTTCTCTGTCCATGTCTCTCATCTCTGTTATATTTGGACTACAGGTGAAAATATTATCTTTATAGTTTCTGTCCATTTATTAAGTTCAACTTGTTTCAGACTAGCAAAACACTCAAACTAGATATCCTTATTAAAGCACATTTTTTACTGTATCTATTCCTGAGTACTTGTCTTATTGCCTTTTTTAAAAAACATAAAGTGCTTTTACTGGCTTTCTTTAACTAATTTTTCTATTAATATTATGACTTTTGCTATGAATTCTGAATATAATGAATGTTTTACATATTCTCAGATTTTATTCATGGCCTGCGTGTGTGTGAATTTGATCTCTGTTCTTGATTTTAAATAGTTAGAATTCAGAAATTAGATCTCCTTATTTTTCTCACTTAGAAACTGGAAGACAAAAATAATTTTTAAAAATAGAAAAAATTATTTTATATAAATAAAATTATAGAAAAATTTATGTATGTTTTACTTGTATATATATTTTTATGTTTATGGATTATTTATTTGTCACTAGTAATTTATCTTTCATAGCAACAATGATGTAAACTGATAATTAATTTTACCACAATTCTGAATTCTGTAATATCTGGAATTTTCACAGAAAAATATATTTTCATCTAAGTAGGTAAACATCAAAGAATATTTTATATTTTCCATAGGGTAGAAATAAAAGGTATGGGTCTTTAAATGGCTATCTTTGGATCACATCTCTTTATTTCTTCTTGGGACCCCAGTTGCCTTCTGCATAAAGTAGGCAGCCAGGGAGGCTCCTTGGGTTATGTATGAAGCAAGATCAATACAGATGGCTGTATGTAGGAAGACTGAGAGAGAGTCAGTTCCATTTCCTTCATGTGATATCCTGTCCTTGGTTATTGATCATAGTGCATCTTACATAAATCAATTTTCATAGAATACCAATACAGGTGCAGGGGTTGGTGATGTGTGCTTTGGAATCAGACTGGACCAGATTGACTTCCTAACACTTAGTACCTGCGTGGACGTGGCCACATCATTGAACTTCTCAGTAGTTCCGTTTATGCTCTGCAGAATTAGGATAATAATAGCAACTTTCTTAACATTGTTCTGACAAGTAAAACAGTTAATCTGTGAAATATGCTTTACCATAGACTATTGAGCGAATGTCAGTATTATTTGTCAATTTCAAACAGAGAACTTTTCTTTTAGGCATCTGAGAATGTAAAACACTAAGAACTGGAATGGAAATGATTTCTATTCACTTGCTTGCTTTACTAGACTCTTTAGTGATCCAAATGCCATTGTTTTATTTTGTTTTGTTTTTAAGTTTCAAGATTGAAACTTTATGAAAAACTTCATATTATAAGACTTTAAATACTAATTGCTTTCAATAGTATCTTGCTAACTGCTCATCTTGCTTAATTTGGATTTGTGTTTCCAAATGTCAGCAGGCCCTACATTTTTCTTTACTCCTATCTATTAAATCCATAATTTACTGTAAATATGATCATAAAAGACCATATAAATTTAATTCTCAGCTTTTCCTGTTGTAGTGGGACACACATTTAGTGTTATGGTTACAATTTTGCTATGCATCAGAATCACTTGGAGAAACTGTAAAAACACCTCTGTTCTGGCCCACACCCAGACCAATGAAATTTGAATCATTAGGAGTAGGACCTGGAAGTTGTAACTTTTTTCTATATCTACAGGTAATTTAAATATGCTGTCAAAATTGAGAATCACTGATGAAGGGACAATTGAAAAGACTGTCTCTCTTTCCAAGGAGGAGTATAAAAATTTTAGCAACTTTTCATTATGCAAAAAAATTGAGTTTAACAAGACAGAAATTGGAATATTGAAGACTCTCAACAGTCTGGTTAGCTTTAAGACAGAACAATTCAAAAAGAAAAACCATTTAGGTTGCTTTTGAGTTACTAGGAACTTTTAAAGATTTTAAGAATTTAAAAGACAATGCTATATATTTACTCCATCTATATTGCAACAAAAATAAAAACAGTAAAACCATCTTTCAGTGTGCTACAAAAATGTGCCTCAGAGTAACTTCCAGCTTATTCCTGTTTCATGTCTTAGGCTGTATTTGGAGTAGGCTCTAATCATATATGTTGCAATTGCATTGTGATAAGTGTGCACCTGGTGCACAACTGCCCATCATAAATAATGGAAAAAAGGACAAATCAACTTTATAGATAACATAATTACCTACTTTAGGACCAATTAAAACAGTAAAGATGTTAAGTTTACCTGACTTTCCCATTAATTTTGTACATGGTCCCAAACAACTAAATGCCACTGTACAAAAAGATTCAATTTACCGTATGTCGCAATTTTAATGTAATTGTCATTGATCACTAAGTCACATTCTCTTTGTTGGATGATTAACAAGTGAGGTAACACTCTTGATATTAGTCATGTACAGTGTAAAGTGAGAGACAATGCTTATACATTGCTGAATAAAAAAATATATAAGAAACCATTTACTCTGTCAATAGTGACTGCAAAATACATTTTAAAATTGATCCACTTATCTATTAATTTTTTGTCTTTAACGAGAACTCTTTATTCCTATTGTCCCTATTTCTTTTATTTGGAAGAAAATTAGATAATATTTCTTTGAATTTTAGTAGCTCATTTTCACATTTAAAAGGCATCAGACATCTTTGTAGGAAAATATTTCATATCACAGCAATAATAGAATGAATCAACTCATCTCCAGCTAAATGGGCCCCCACTGCATCAAATGTACACCGACTCCTAATGTGCAGCCTAGTAAATTTGATGAACCTATCGCAATATTTAAAATATATGATTGGCTCTGGCCCGTATGTTTTTATAAAGTAGTTAGTCTAGGATCAGTTAGTACATTTTACAAAGTTCAAAGCTGAAATTCAGGAAGTTCTAATACCGTATGTGCCCTTCTCGAGAAGATCTTCATCCCAGGTTGCTGTTATTAGTATGCAGTCAGGCGAGGAAGATTATTCATCAGCTCTAGCTAAAGAAGGGGTATTTTGTCAGCAGCATGTGCAAGTGATCAGGCACACATTTTGAGTAAGTTCACTGTTTGTTTATATGCTCAACTAAGAATTCAACAGCTCTCTGTTCTTAGTAGGTGAAAGAGTCCAAAGATGCCCTCATATGGCCAGCTGGCTTCACTGAATCATCCTGTGATGGTAACACCAGCTAGAAAAATTCCCGACTCAACCTCTGTTCTCTAGCATTAAAAAAAGTGAGTGTTGGATTTTAAAAAGAAAAGAAGATGAAAAATCTGCCAGGCTGTTTAGCTAGCATCTAGCAAGGTAAGAGGACCTTTGTGGGGTCATCAAATCCCAGAGCTATTCCTGGCTTTGCAGGTAATAAAACTCAGTTTAGTCAGTTCACGCACGGATGATTCAATGTCTTGTTCCTTGGTGGTTAAGTGTGGTTCCTCAGTTTTAAATTTCTGCACTGTCGTTATCCTCATCCAGAGTTCCATATTTCTTTGACCTAAATTGCTGCAAAATCTTCACAGGGCAGCGAGTCTCCCTGCTTTGTGCATGTCTCCCTCTCATCCAGTTTATAACATGTAATCATAATGACCAATCTGAATTTAAAATCTGATCATGCTATTTTACTGGTTAAATATTTATAGCCCCCTGTTTGGCTTTGGACAAACTCCAGAAGTACTACTGAGGTTTACAGGGCCCTCTGGTGCGGCTTCTACTTCTGCCCTTCCCTCCTTATCCTGTTTGATGTAGACATGTAGATTCTTTTTCCATTCTCCATTCCTGCCACGTCCTCCCTCAGGGAGCCTTCACAAGTGTTGTTCCCTCTTCTTCTTCCTGCTCCTTTCTTATCTGTATATCTTGTACTAATCTTTCTCATTTTCTCAATGGTTACTTGTTTCTCATGTTCTTCTATGTAATTTTCCTTGTTCCTCTTATGTGATTCTATAGCTCCCTGTGATTCCTATTCCAAGGCACTTTTCGCACTCTGTTACAATTATATGTTTGCATATTGATCTCTATCAATAATTATAGGCTCTTATAGGGCTTATGTTTCTCAGTACTATATCCTCATGACCTAGAACAGCATATAGTACATAGTGAGTATTCAATAGAAATTTTTTGAAAGCCAAAAAGAATGAATAAAATGTATTTGACAAGTTGAAATGTATCAATGCTTCTTAAGATCTGTTTATTGATATGGTTTCATGAAACTTCAGCTCGAGTCATGCTCTTTGAAGCATTTGTATATATTCTCCGAGCAGATGTTTTATAACCAATAAAAGAAAATTTTAATTATGATGAATTATTAAATTTAAAATATATTTAACCAAAATATATATTACATTAAACATAATCTTTTATATTCTGCATTTTACTTACTATATTAACTTTAATTTAACCAATTTTTGAGAAATAACTGATATAGAGTGGGTATATAATATACTAACACATGGATATACCAAAGATTATTTAACTTTTTCTCTATTATTATAAATTTAGATTATTTACAATTTTGAACTATTATAAACAGCACTTGGACATTTATTTATTGCTTTATTAAACATGAGTTATAATCTACTTTAAGCTTTCCTAGAAGACAACATAACGATCTTTAACTTCAATTACTATACAATGTTGTGATACTAATTTTGCTTTTAGGCAAGAATTACTTCACTTTCTAGAAACATTCTTATACTATATAGCCCAGAATTTTCTCAGGTCTCTATGTCTGATTTATTTTTATTATTTCTTTAATTCCACCCATAGTGTAGAGTCTACCGAAGGTTTCGAAGCCAGATCATGAGGCTTGATAGAACTATTTATAAGCATAAATGTGTGATCTGATTTAAGGACTGGTATTATATTTAAGGGTTTTTACTCATTGCTTTGCAATATATATACATATACAAATGTACTATACAAATATACATTCTTAGGAGTATTTTCATCAATTTTACACATTTCTATGCTTTGTATTTGAATTGATTTGAGTCATTAACAACAGTCATTTAAGTCTGCGTATATTATAATGCAAGCTTTAGAGCTACAGGCTAGTACAAATAACTACTCAGTGATTCAATAAGAGAATTCAATGATTTTCCAATTGTGAAGTTTTTGTTTTTCAAAGCGTGTAGATTACTTCACAACTTCTATTGTCTACTTGTGGAACACGTTTGACACTACTTTGAGCAAAATCTGAAAAGTATTAAGACATCAAATTGTATTAGATCAACCATGTTGTATTTAAGTCATTTATGAATCAACATATCAATATAGAAACTTGTGCCTTTTACCAAACCATGCATGAAATTTGCATTTTATTTTAATGTATTACATCCCCAAGGGTTTAGTAATGACTAAAGAAATCAATTGCAGATGGGTTAATGCTTGTGAAAACATTCTTATGCAGCCACAGTTCACAGTAGCAACAACCACCCCATACCTGTCCATCTAAACTACTGTGACATATAGCAGATACTTCTATGAATGGGTAAATTGTGCATCTTTAATAAATGCCAAAAAAGATGCCATCCTCCTAAAACATCAGACTTTATTTTCACTAAGACATGAAATGAAAAACATCACCACATTGTCTTTAACTTCTATTATCACATAAATGCTTGCATTTAATTTTAGTTTGGGACACAGCAGATGAATGGAATATTATCAAATGCTTTGTGTGCCTTTGCTGCCCCCTTAAGACAAGTAAACATAAATAAAAAAAGCTAGTAAGAACCTACAGTTTCCTCAATTAGCTTCTTCAGAAATCTGTTCCTACATCTCTTAAACATGTGTTCAAAACACATGCACACACACAGAGAATCACTTGAATGAAGAAATCGATTGATTAAAGATTGTCAGACAATTAAATCAGTGTTTTGCTCAATTCTGCTCCATAATCAATAAAAATATTAGTTTTGTTTAATAGTCTGAGAAAACCATGTTGTTCTCTATAGGCAACTAATATACCACTATAGTTAAGTTTTATAAAGCCTGAAATTGAGTACCTATTTTTGTCTAATATATTTTTATGATTTTTCTTGGGGTAGATTGTTGAAGAAAGTGATATTACTTTTTATTTTTATTCTTTAATTATAAAAATTGAGCTCATTTTAATATAATTATAAATCTTAGCCATCTCAACAAAAATATATTCCTCATAAGTGTTTTTGAAAGTATTAATGAGAAGAAACAGTACATTTAAAATGATGCATGAAATAATACATTCTAAATTTTAAAAAAAGTAGGTTAACCACTTATAAATTTCAAAATGGGAAAAACTTTGATGTGATATACACTATTGGATTTACTTCAAATATAACAAACATTAGAATAACTCTGGGCACCATTTCCTTTAAACTAGGATTTCTTTGTACAGTGTATTAAGGATTATTGAGAACAATATTATGATTTTATGTAAAAGGAATCAAAAATTTTAATCAATAAATAAACAATGAGCAAAACATTGTAGTTGAGACTGAAGTATTGTGAGGAGTCCATGTCTTTGTTGGCAATATGATATAATTTTGAAGAGAGGAGACCTATAATTACTAATAAGATATGCTGAAATTTTCCAGTAATATACTATTATTATTATTATTATTATGGTAAAGTCAGAAGACATGTTTGTTTCATTTTTCCTTTAACTTCAATAATTTAACATATTATTGATGTAAATAGGAATATTTTATAAAAAATATAATTTTTAAAGAGTTGAAAATTTTTTTAAAAAAACTTTATTTTGGTCGATATGTATATGAAGCTCATAACAATACATTTGAAAGTATTTATTCAGAATATGTATTATGTTATTTTGAGGGCTAAATATGTTTTATAAAAGTATTTTTTTTATTGAAACAATAGGATTTAAGCATAAAGGCAATTGCAACTTATGTCTGCCAAAACACCTCCTTTATTGTTTCTACTCTATTATCTAAATAACTCTGTCATGAATAAAAGGGATGTAAGTGATTCATATTTACTGCTCAAGCAGAAATGTCTTTAAAATAATTTGCTTTGCAATTCCATCCTGAAAATGAAAAGAGTGATTTAGAAAGAAAGGGGTGTGTGTGTGTGTGTGTGTGTGTGTGTGAGAGAGAGAGAGAGAGAGAGAGACAGAGAGACTTCAGGAGTTAGTATACTGATCAGGGCTGGAAAAAGAGTGGGGTGTGGAAATTCTCATAGTGGAACATGTCAACCTGAAGGAAGACCCTTTCATTCATCAAAAAGATTGGTCCTGAAAAGTGCTAGAAGGCCAGGACCAGCCTGATTCATAATGGTGATAGGGGTTGATGGTGGAACTAAAACCAACTTGAATTATATTTGTCCTGGGTTTTCTGATTTTTTAGGTTCAATCCCTGTGGTGAAACCACTATCTCCTTATTGCTGTCATTGCCTCTCTCTTATCATGTACAGAAGATTAAAAACGGCTGTCAGAGCTGGGCATGCCCAATAACCACAGGCAGGCTTTGACTGCAAGCAAAAAGCTGTATCAATTCCCCTTTACATCTGCATCAACTACCAGAGAGCAATCAGATGTATCAGCGGGAAGCCTCACCTCAGTGTGAATAGACTGACCAGTTCAAGCAGGATGATTTCTGCAATGCCTTGCCGGGATGCTCAGGGCAGCCAGTGGGCTTTTCAGTTCTGCCACTAAACTGACACTTCTCAAAATGATTCGTTAGTTCCTTCAATGGATATTTTGTCTTCTGCACACAAAACTTTAATAATACAATTGTGAAATCAATGCCATATCTTGTAGTATCTTGTACAAAAACAGTAGGTTTTTTTGACTCACAATTTTTTATAAGGTGATTATAATGTTAATTCAGAATTTTGGGATGCACTAGTCTCCTCTACCCTCAGTTTCCCTTCCACAGTTCAGTTACCTGGGATCAAACACAATCTGAAAGTATTAAATGGAAAATCCCAGAAATAAACAATTCATAAGTTCTATATTGTGTGCCATTTAGAATATTGTGATGAAATCTCAAACTCTCCCACTCTGTCTTACTCAGAATGGCTCAGGATGTGAATTATCGCTCTGTCAGCAGACCCACAGTATATACACTACTTGTCTGTCAATCATTGGCATTGTCTGTTCCTGACTTCCAGCTGTCAACATCCATATGACTGGATGGTCCAGGAACACCTGAAACAGATGATTGTCCTTCTAGCCATAGGTCAGAAGGTCAACAGCAGCTTGATGCTAAGTCACAGTGCTTAATTGGTTCACCTCACTTCATCGCATCACACAATCATTTTATTATCTCGTATCATCACAAGAACTGTGAGTACAATACAATAATATATTTTGAAAGAGATAAAGAGGAAGAGAGAGACCGCTTATTAGAGTATAGTGTTATAATTGTTTTATTTTATCCTTACGTGCTGCTGTTAATCTCTTATTATGCATAACTCATAAATTTAACTCTATCTTAACTATGCATACGTAAGAAAAATAGTATATATTGGATTCAGTACTATAGTGGTTTCAGGTTTCCACTGGGGTCTTGGAAGTTATCTTCCATAGATAAGGGTGGGGGGGCTACCGTGTAAGGAGCATTTTAAAATGTATTATCTCATTTATTATTATACCAATTGCATGTGGCATAAAAGAAAGGCATTAACATTGTTTCAGTATTATGAAAAGGAAACAGCACAGAAACTTCTTAAAATGGAAATATGACATATGTAAGTCCAAGCCAGTAGCCTCCAGAGTGGAAACCACTTTTCTTGGTCTTGACCATCGTATTGACCACATTAAGATATGTTATGTTGTGGTAACAAATGACTCCCAAAATTTTAGTGAAATTCAATAGAAAGTAATTTTGTTTTTTTTTCATCCCTCATGTTCCGTGTCTATCATGGTTCAGCTGAATGGATTTACTACAGTACCAAGACCTATGAAACTATCCTATCTACATTATCACTGAAAGAAACAATTATAGAAAGAATTGATAATTCTTTTTCTATTTTTGATTATTGTGAGTACATAATAGTTGTGCATCTATATAGAGTATATGTGATGTTTGGATACAGGCATACAATGTGAATTAATCAAATAGGGGTAAATGGAATATCCATCACCTCAGGGATTTATCATTTCTTTGTGTTAGGAATATTATAATTCCATTCCTTTATTTATATGAATGCATACCCTAATTGTTGATAATAGTCATTTTGTTGTACTGTTAATTATTCATTCTAACTATATTTTTGCACCCATTAACCATCCCCACTTTATCCCCCACTCCTTGCTAACCTTCCCAGCTTCTGGTAACCATCATTCTACTCTCTGTCTACGTGAGATCAATTGTATTTAGTGTTTATTCCCCACATATGGCTGAGAATATGCAAGATTTCCCTTTCATCACTTGGATTATTTCACTTAATGTCCATTTCCATCCATGTTGTTACAAATGGTAGGATTTCATTTTTTTTTTTTTTGTGGCTATATATTATCCCATTGTGTGGATGTACCAATTTCTTTATCCATTTATCCACTGCTGGACTCTTAGGTTGATTCCGTATCTTGGCTATTGTAAATAGTACTCCAATAAACATGGGAATGCAGATACCTTTTTGATATACACAATTCCCCTCCTTTGGATAAATACCCAGTAGTGAAATTACTGGGTCATATGGTACCTATTTTTAGGTTTTGAGGAACCCCCATACTGTTAGTGATTGCATTTTTACATTCCAATCAACAATGTAGAAGGGTTCCCCTTTCTCCACATCTTCGCCAGCTTTCTCTATTGCCTGTTGTTTTGATAAAAGCCATTTTAACTGGGATGAGATGAAATGTCATTGTAGTTTTCAGCTACATTTCCCTGATTTCTAATCATGTTTACCATTTTTTCATATACCTGTTGGCTATTTGTATGTCTTCTTTTGAGAAATGTCTCTTCAGATCCTTTGCCTATTTCTTTTTTTTTTTTTTTCGAGAAATAATTTCACTTGTTTGCCTGAGCTAGAGTGCTGTGGTGTCAGCCTAGCTTGCAATAACCTCCAACTTCTGGGCTCAAGAGATCCTCTTGCCTCAGCCTCTGGGGTAGCTGAGACTACAGGCACACACCACCATGCCCAGCTAATTTTTTTCTATTTTTAGTTGTCCAGCTAATTTCTTTCTATTTTTAGTAGAGATGAGGTCTCGCTCGTGCTCAGGCTGGTTTCAAACTCCTGAGCTCAAGCAATCCTCCCACCTTGGTCTCCCAGAGTGCTAGGATTACAGGCGTGAGCCACCATGCCTGGCCCTCTGCCCATTTTAAAATATGATTATTTTATTTTTTCTTATTGAGTTGTTGGGTCTTCTTATATATTCTGGTTGTTAATACCTTGTCAGATGGATATTCTGAAAATATTTTCTTTCATTCGGTGGGTTGTCTTTTTGTCTTGTAGATTGTTTATTTTGCTGTGATCCCATTTGTCCAATTTTGCTTTGGCTGCCTGTGCTTCATGGGTGTTACTCAAGAAGCTTTTCCCCAGACCAATGTCCTGAAATATCTCCACAATGTTTACTTTTAGTAATTTCATTGTTTCTGGTCTTAGATTTAAGTCTTTAATTCATTTTGATTTGATTTTTGTATATGGTAAGAGTTAAGTATCTAGTTTTATTCTTCTGCGTATAGATGTCCAGTTTTCTCAGCACCATTTATTGAAGATACTGTCCCTTCTCAACTGTATGTTCTTGGCAAATTTGTCTAAAATAAGTTCACTATAGCTATGTGGATACATTTCTGGTTTCTCTATTTAGTTCTGTTGGTCTGTATGTGTCTGTTTTTATGCCAGTACTATGTTGTTTTGGTTACTACAGCTCTGTAGTATCATTTGAAATCAGGCAATGTGAATCTTCCAGTTTTTTTCTTTTTGCTCAGGATGGCTTTGAATATTCTGGGTCTTTCGTGGTTCCTTATAAATTTTAGGATTACTTTTTCTATTTCTATGAAGGATGTCATTGATATTTTGATGGGGATTACACTGAATGTGTAGATTGCTTTGGGTAGTATGGCCATTTTAACAATATTGATACTTCCAATGGAATATCTTTCTATGTTTTGTGCCCTTTTCAATTTATTTCATTGATATTTGTTTTCAATATAAAAATATTTTACTTGTTTGGTTAAGTTTATTCCTAGATATTTTATTTGTAGCAATTGTAAATGGGACTACTTTCTTGGTTTCTTTTTCACATTGTTTGCTGTTGGCATATAGAAATGCTACTAATTTTCTTATATTGATTTTGTATCCTGAAACTTTACTGAATTGTTTATCAGTTTTAATAGTTTGTGTGTGTGTGTGTATGAGTGCATGCACACGTGCACGTGTGTGTGGGATCTTTAGGTTTCTCTAGATATGGGATCATATCATCTGCAAACAACGATATTTGACTTTTTTCTTTCCAATTTGGGTGACTTTTCTTATTTTCTCTTGTCTGATTGCTCTAGCTGGAACATCCAGTACTATGCTGAATAATAGTGGTAAAAATGGGCGTCCTTGTCTTGTTCCAGATCTTAAAGGAAAGGCTTTCGGTTTTTCCCCATTCAGTGTGGTATGAGCTATTTGTCTGTTATATATGGCTTTTATCATCTTGAGGTAAGTTCTTTTTATATTCAGTTTTTTGAGAGTTTCTACCATGTAAGGATGTTGATTTTTGTTGTATGCTTTCTGGACATCAATTGAAATCATTGTATAGTTTTTGTCCTTTGTTCTGTTGATATGATGTATCACATTGATTGATTTGTGTATGTTGAACCATCTTTGCATCCCTGGGATGACTCCCACTTGACCGTGATGAATAATCTTTTTAATATGTTGTTGAATTCAGTTGGCTAGTATTCTATTGAGATTTTTTACATCTATGTTCATCAGCAATATTTGCCTATAGTTTTCTTTATTTTTAATGTTTTTGTCTGGTTTTGGTATCAGAGTAATGCAGGGCTATGAAAGGAGTTTGGGAGTTTTCCCTCCTCCTCCATTTTTTGGATTAGTTCAAGTAGAATTGGTTTTAGTTTTTCTTTGAATACTTGGTAGAATTCAGCAGTGAAGCCATTGAATCCTGGCCTTTTCTTTGATGGGAGACTTTTTATTACTGATTCTATCTTGTTACTTGTTATCAGTTTATTCAGGTTTTGGATTTATTACTGGTTTAATCTAGGAAGGTTATATATGTCTGAGAATGTATCCGTTTTTTCTAAATTTTTCTATTTATTGATATATATATATATGCTCATAGTAGTCTCTAACAGTCCTTTGTATTTCTATAGTATCATTCATAATATCTCTTTTTTCATGTCTGATTTTATTTATTTGAGTCTTCTCTCTTTTTTTTCTTAGTCTGGCTAAATGTGTGTCAATATTGTTTATCTTTCAAAAAAACAACTTTTGTTTTCTTGATCCTTTTAGGGGGTTATTTTGTTTCCTTTTCATTTCATTTTTTTGTGTGTCCAATCTTTATTATTTCTTCTACTAATTTTGAGTATGATTTGCTCTTGTTTTTCTAGTTCTTTGAGATGCATTGTTAGGTTGTTTATCTGTAGCTTTTCTACTTTTTTGATGTAAGCACTTATTGCTAGAAATTTCTTCTTATTATTCCTTTTTTTTTTTTTTGCATCCCATAGGTTTCAAAATGTGGTTTCCTTTTCATTTATTTTGAGAAATTTTTAAATTTTCTTCTTAATCTCCTTATTGCCTCACTGGTCAGTTAGGAGCATATTGTTTAATTTCAATGTATTTTTGTATTTTCCAATGTTCCTCTTGTTATTGATTTCTAGTTTTATTCCCTTTGTGGTCAAGGATAATAGTAGTTATAATTTCTATTTTTTTAATTTATTAAGACTTTTTTGTGACCTAAAATACTGTCTATCCTTGTGAATGATCCAAGAGCTGAGAAAAAGAATGTGTATTCTGCAGCTATTGGATGAAATGTTCTGTAAATATTTATTACGTTCCTTTGATCTAGAGTGCTGATTAAGTGCAATGTTTCTTTGTTGATTTTCCCTCTGGATCGTCTGCTGAATGTAGAGTGTTGAGGTCTCCAATGATTATTTTAGTGGGGTCTATCTTTCTCTTTAGCTCTGATAATATTTGCTTTATTCATATGGGTAATTTAGTGTTGGGTGCATATATATTTAGAATTGTTACATTCTCTTGCTGAATTGACCCTTTTATCATTATATAATGACCTCTTTGTCTCTTTTTATAGTTTTTGTCCTGAAAGCTATATTTTTCTGAAAAGGATAGCTACTTCTCCTCTTTTTGTTTTCCATTTGCATGGGATATCTATTTCCATCCCTTTATTTTTAGTCTATATGTATCTTTATAGGCAAAGTATATTTCTTGCAGACAATACATAGTTGGCTCTTCTATGTTTTTTTAACCCATTAAGCCACTATATGTTTTTTGATTGGAGAGTTTAGTTCATTCAAATTCAATAATATTAATGATAGGGATGGACTTCTATTGACATATTGTTATTTGATTTCTGGTTGTCTTGTGGTCTTCTCTTTTTCTGTTACTTCTTTCCCGTCTTCCTTTGATAAAAATGATTTTCTTTGATAGTGTCTTTTAATTTCTTGCTTTTTAATTTTTTTGTATATCTATTGTAGAGGTTTTTTACATTGAGGTTACCGTGAGGCTTTCAGAAAACATTTTATAACCAATTATTTTAATCATTTGACAAATAAGCAAACAAATGAGCAAGCAAGGAGAAATGTAAGAAGAATTCTACCCTTTAACTCCATCCCCCTCCTGGTTTTTAACTTTTTGTTGTTTCCATTCATATCTTTTTACACTACTTATCTTTCAAAAAGTTGTTGTAGTTATTTTTGATAGATTTTTTCTTTTAGTCTTCCTACTCAAGATATATGTGATTTTTACATTACAATGACAGCAATAGAATATCCTGTATTGTTATCAGTGAGTTGTATACTTTCAGATGATTTCTCTTTGTTCATTAACAACCTTTCCTTTTCTTTCACAGTGAAGAACTCCTTTTAGCATTTCTTGTAGGACAGGTCTGACGTTGATGAAATCCCTTAGCTTTTGTTTGTCTGGGAAAGTCTTTATTTTTCCTTCATGATTGAAGGATATTTTTGCAGGATATAACATTCTAGGATTAAGGTTTTTTTCCTTCAACATGCTGACTATGTTATGCCACTCTCTCCTGGCCTATAACGTTTCCACTGAGAAGTCTGCTGCCACATGTATTGGAGCTCATTTATACATTATTTTTATTTTTTTCTAGCTTCCCTTAGGGCCTTTTCTTATCTGTGACCTTTGGGAGCTTGATTATTAAATGTTTGAGGCAGTCTTGTTTGGGTTAAATCTGCTTGATGTTCTATGACCTTCTTATGCCTGAATATTGATATCCTTCCTCAGGTTTGGAAAGTTCTCTCTTAATATTTCTTTGAATAAAAGTTCTGCTCTGATCTCTCTCTCTCTCTCTTTCTTTCTACCTCCTCTTTAAGGCCTTTAATTCTTAGATTTTCCCTTTTGAGGCTATTTTCTAGATTTTATAGGTAGGCTTCATTCTTTTTTACTCTTTTGTCTTTTTTTCTCTTCTGTTCATTTATTTTCAAATAGCCTGTCTTCAAGCTACTTCTTTCTTCTGCTTAGTCAATTCTGCTGTTGAGACTCTCTGATGCATTTCTTAGTTTTTCAATTGACTTCTTAAGCTCCAAAATTTCTGCTTGATTTTTTTTATTATTTCAATCTATTTGTTAAATTCCTCTGATAGGCTTCTGAGTTCCTTCTCTTTGTTGTTTTGAACTTCATTGAGCTTCTTCAGGATAGCTATTTTGGATTCTTTGTCTGAAACATCAAATATTTTCATCTTCCTGGTACTGGTCATTGGTACCTTATTTAGTTCATTTGGTGAGGTCATGATTTTCTGGTTGTTCCTGATGCTTCGGATGTTCATCAACATCTCAGCATTTAGGGGTTAGGTTTTTATTTCAATCTTCACAGTTTAGGCTTATTTGAACCTGTCCTACTTGAGAAGGCTTTCCAGATATTCAAAGGAAATTGAGTATTGCTATCTAAGTCTCTGGTCACAGCATCTGTATCAGCACTGGGATTCCCCAAACCCAATAATGCTATGGCTCTTGCAAACTCTTTGTGGTACTGCCTTGGTGACTAATTTTTGGGTCTTCTGAAGGATTTTGCTTGCATGGATAGTTGTTGAACTGGATATTTCGCTTATTTTTTTTCCACTGGGTATTTCTATTTAGCCGTCTTTCTCAGTCTCCTCTCCTTCCAGAACTGATAATATTTAAAGACCCTGCTTAGAAGTGGCAAATACTGTTTCTCTTCGTATTTCATTACTTCCATGTCACAGGAACAAAAGTCATGTCACCAGAGTAGGTTAAGCATTATCCTCATAGGGAGGGCCACCATAAGTCACATGCCACATTGCCATGCCTGCCATCAATAGGGTAGTGAAATGTAATTTTTTTCACAGGGAGAGAAGAAACTTTGAGAACAGTAATATTATTATCCACAATCATGAAAGTATTAAGATAGCCAAGAATAATTCTTAATTAATAAATGTCAGGATAATATTCTACATATGAAGGTAGGCTTGGATTTGGAAGAAAAGAACCTGAGTAAGACACTGTAAATTCATGTCACAATTTCAGGCCTAATGCAGAAATGTTTAGCAAGAATAAGTTGAGTCTGTGTGGCATTTATATACCCAGGAGGGAACTTGATATGGTAAGTTCTAAAACTCTATATTGGAAGTCCCACTATTTTATAGATATGTGATTTGTGCCAAATGCCTATTTTTTTCTTTATTGTCTTTAATAAAGTTCTTTGGGAGTTTCAAATGTCTTCTATTAAACAAAGCAGTTTTTGTATACTACTGGGGCAGACAGTTAAAGAGTGAGTTGTGCATCCCAGGCAGACTGCTTGTTAATGGCAGGGAAAACAAATGAAAGACATCAAGGGAAGATAAATTTCAGAGCGACAGAGCTAGTGCCACTTGTTCCTGCTACTTTATTTCTGGAAATTCTTCTTTCACTGTTAAACATTAGAAAATCTACTTTTTATTTTATTAATAGAGGCAGCATGAACTCACTTTCCTTCAGGAATTGAAATTGACCCCATAAGCATAATGAGATATATAATTTTAATCACAGTACTTTATAAGATATTTGCATTTTTGGAATAATGTTTACAAAAGGTTAATAAAAAATACCTATGTTTTGGCTTTACAATAATTATTAGAAAATACAGGATTCTTATAACTTTAACATCTCCTCTCTTTGTATGTGAAACAATGATTGACAAGGCATAGGATAGTATAATTTAATTGGCCAGTGTTAAAACAAATTCAAATAGAAAAGTTCATTTTACCTTTTTTTTTTTTTTTTCAATTATAAGTAAACTCAGGTTTCCATCACTTCCAGGCTCAAGGTTCCTAGAAAATCTGACAGTGATTTTTATCAGGGCCAAATATTTCCAAGTCTTCATGCTCAGAGAGCTCCCTTAGCACAGGCCTGTTCTACTCTCAATATCTTTCAGGTTTTAATCCTCTTTTGATACAGTTGCTGAACGGAATGCAGCTCATAAAAATGAAACCTGGGAAAGTCTAGGTATAACTCACACTGAGGAGTATAATTGAGCTTAGCATTTCACACTGTTCTAATTATATGTATTCAGTTTTCTTGCTGCTTGTAAAACTTTCAACTCTGACTCCTGGCTATTTTGCTGGAAAGATAGACATTTCTCAGACATTCATATCAGGATAAATATTTGGGAACGCATCTGTATTAAGCATTTGGAAAGACAACTTCATAACCTTTAAAACAAACATACATATATATTGTACACATACTTGACACAGGTATGCATTGATCACATTAGAGTTTGTAAGTTTTGAATATGCAAGTTTTGTCAAACGCAATCAAAGGCACTTCATAGCACTAAACAATAAGAATGATAAAGTGCAGTTTCATATTTGTACTTTTATTCTTTTGTTCATTTGAGTGTAAGCTTGTGATACTGTTAAGAAATATTAAGAAATAAAAAATGTTCTAATATGATTTAAAATTTGATATAGAAGAGAATATGTTTGTATCAGTATTTCTTAGTATAAAACACTAATCAATGTTGCACACAAAAATATATTGAAAAATTCATTTTGGAAAAAATGTGCCAAGCAAATATTGCTGAAGTACATCTTAGAACTTTTAATTTATTAATATAAATTTTTTTTTTAAAGATACTCAATGCAATATTTCTCGATTTCCCCAGACCTTTTCTCACAAAATATTTTTCCTACAAAACAATCTTTGGTAAACATTATTCTGGGAATATATTGTGGTAACCCACATCTCACATCCATACCCAGAGGTGACACTCCAAAGACAAGTTTGGCTGTAGCTCTAAAGACTGGAGTGATGGAGAGTCTGAGAAAATCCCTCTGCCTCAGAGGCCATTCCTTGTTTCAGGAATACTGGAAAGGTCTAGACTTCAACCAAGAAGAGTTGAACTGGATATTATATTCTATTCTAAGATAGCAAAGCAGTTCAAATTTTGTCTTCTTTTTAACCAGGCTACTTATTTCTCTTAAAGCAGAGTTGAGCCTTCAGATCCAGTCTAAAACTGCCCTAGCTCTTCAGTACTTCCAGGATAGAAATGACCTTGCAATAGCTTCAATGGATAGTATTTTCTACCTCCCTCATATTTCTACTGCAGCCACCTGTAGTCTACACTACTTACTCATGAGGACTTACATGTAAACTTGAATTACAAATATTCCATTGCAATTAAGAGGATGTGCTGTCTGCACTCACAGAATCTGACTTAAAGTATTAGTTCCATCACTTATTAGCTACATGGCAATGGATAAATTACTTAACCTCAATTTTCTGTGAAATAGATATGGGATTCCCAATAGGAAAGAAAAGATGGACAAAAAAATAGCCACAGCAGTGCCTTCATAAATCCTGAGTAAAAGAACCCCTTTCGATATAAAGATACATGCTTAACACTTACATAGAATTGAATAAAGAAAATCCCTCATAGAAGTTTCACAAGCGAAAACCTTTATTATTAGGTGTTATAAAGGCTAAAACATTTTCAGCCGTAAGTGAAATAAAACCCAATTTGAACTGGCTTAGGTCAAAAAAAGTAACTTACTGGCTAACATAAGTGACAATTCATGGGTAATTCTGGTTTCAATGATGTTTTGATTTAGGCCTCAAACAAATGTGCCCATTTTCATTTCTCAGCTCTGCTTTGTCTATATAGGCAGCCCTCCTCACTCCCATCCCACTTCACATGTCCTTAACTTCAGGATATCATGCTCTCAATATTAATACAGTAGAAAAACATAATCTCTTTCGGGATATAACCCACCCATGTTCTAGAATTCTTTTTTTTCTTTTCTTCTGAAAATTTTATTGGGGGAAAACTACAAAACATTTACAGTCACAATTTGTAGTGAGCTGATTTCCCAAAATATATTACCACTCAAGTTGACTTATCTTGTTACATTCAAAAACCTAGTCTGTCAAAGTAATCCAGAGAATACATACATAGTGCTCCAACTGTATCTACGTACAACCAACACTCCATTTTAAGTGTACAATTAAATGATTTTCAGTGAATTTACCAAGGTGTACAGTTAATCACATGAATCAGTTTTTGGGGAATTCCTTTCCCCTATTGAGACCCCTAATTCCGCTCCCCCACTACTTTTCAAGCATATCCCACCCCTCCACAGTGACTTTTTGCTATAATAAAATGAGACTGATTTTCTTGGGAATCGGTTCCTTATGATTCGTTCCAAAGGTACTAATCTAAGAAAAATTAAGGGACATTTTAATAGCAACCAAAATAATTCTATTGATATCAAATAACTGATCATCTCTATGGGTCAGATAATATGCTACGCCTTTTAGGGGTTTGATTCCCCTATCTCTTCCCTAGATTTCTGCAAGGTATAAGTGCAGTTAACCCAATGATAGCGATTATTTAGAAACTATTATAATTAAGATTAAGCTGTGACTCCCTGAGATTAAGGGGAAATAAAATTAGTTCCCCCAAAACATTTGTAGTAAATGTTGACCCCTAATATGCAGTATGTTCTGATACCATCAACACAAGCATACCAAAAAGTACCAAAAATATAAAATAGATGGATGGAGATGCAGCAAAATCACAACAGGCAGAGACTGGAACAAGACAGACGCGTCCTTTGCCTTAAGGATAGAGTGGGTGGTGAGGACTCTCTTTTTTCTAAACTTGGCTTCTCTTTTTCGGTGTGAAAAATAAAAGAAAGAGATGAATGGGCAATTTTGATAAAGAAATGATAAAACAAATCTTGAAAACAAAAGGCGTGTTAACATTTCTCGAGACAAATGATTTTGGTGTCTGTAAATTCCTCGGAGCTTTGGGGCATTAGGAGTCCTTGGACTCTGACATACTGATCTTTCATCATGTGACCATGAGTGAGAGAGGCCGAGGCTCCTTTTCTGCATTTAATGCCAATGGTACCAACAGATGCTTCATACCTAGGAAGTGCTGAAATAATGTTGATCAACAATTACCCACCTCATGAATCACAAGGACTGTTTTGAGAACAATCCTTCATATCTTCATGGCCTAGTGCCTTGCTCATTACCATAGACCAGTGATTCTAAAACTTGAGAACTCACCAGAATCACATGGACAGCTTGCTAAAATACAAGCTGAGTCACACCCCCAAGCTTTTGATTCAGTAGGTCTGCAGGGTGATGTTGCGTAAGAATTTGCATTTTTAACAAGTTCCCAAGTGAAGCTGATACCGCTGTTCCAGGTTCTACACTTTGAGAACTAATTCCCCATAGGGATATGCAATTTAAATGTCTTTAGCCCATCCAAAGTCACAAAGAATAATGAAGGAGAAGAGAAGTCTTTCCATCAGACTCCAAATACGATTTTTTTGGAAGCGTCTTGAAACATGAATCTCTTAAACATTAGAGTGGTAGTGACGACAACATTTTGGATGAGCTACAACTTGGCTATGTTTTCCACTGACATAATATTGCCAACTATTGTCAAGTGAAAGGCTTTTACAGACATTTGGAGAACTATTATGAGTTATTAATTTAAATATCGACCTTCCATTACTTAATATCTTTGATATCTGCAGTCCTAGGCTCACACACTCTTGGTTCACCACCGGGAAGAAACGTGGAAGGCTCCCTAGGAAAAGTCTACCTGTGATGTCAGCCGTGGGCCGGGTGCCTGACATTCAACTTTGAAGGGCCATTGTCACTCAAACGCTACCGATTTCTGTGCCATCTGAGGCTCCTCCTGGCCACTCACTGTCATTCCTGCCCCCCCTCCCCCCCATTCCACGGATCATACAGTCCAGAGATTGTCACTGAACAATTCATGGGAACTTTAAGCTATTTTCTTGGGGTGTTTCTGAAATGGTCTCTCTTTTCAATGGCTTCATTTGCTCCCACATTTCATTTCCTATGTTACGATCACAATTCCAAGAGAAAGATCACTTTCACGTTCCCAGTCTTCATGAATTCTTCTGATTTTACTTTGGCAACGTACTTGCTCAAGCGGAATTTAGATGTTCCTCCTATTTCGTCATGAAATTGAATTCTTTATCATTTAGTAATGCTCATAACGGGGTGTTGAAATAAATGAACACCAAATTAATCACATTGCAAGTTCTTACACAGGACTTTCAAAAATCGAGTGTAGTCCATCTCCCAAGGACTACAGAGTTTCAAGATACTGAAAAATGAGACACAGGAGCTTGAATTTTGAAAATCTCTCTTTAGTGCAGATTATCATAATGAAAAGGATATAGCAGAACACAGTGAGTATAATCAATAATAAGTCAGGGGATATCTTAAAATAACTAAAAGAACAGAATTGGAATGTTCCTAACACAAAGAAATGATAAATGCCTGAGGTGATGGATACCCCAGTTACCCTGATGTGATTAATACATCACATGGTATGCCCGTATCAAAACATCACACGTACCCTATAAAGATACACAACTCTTATGTACCATAATAATTAAAAATAAAAATGTAAAAAAAAATAAAAATTAAGCTAGAAGTAATGGAATCAGAGTGAGTGGTTGATTGAAACTCTGTTCATCACAAAATATTTGGGTGAAATAAAAGAAGACTCCATCAGGTCCACTAGAAACAAGGTCTGAGATTAAAACAGAACAAAACAAAACAAAAATCAGGACCCAAAAGAGAAGAAAGTGCTGCAAGTTAATTAGGCAGCAGGTTGCTTTTCATTTGGGGCAGGCTGTGGGGTGCAGGAAACCGCAGTGTTCAGAGAGACCCCTTCTAACCGAGCCCAACAATCAGAACTGCGAGCTGCTTTTGTACCCTGTCACACAGCCTCATCCCTTTAAAATAGATCTGTCACTAATGACTGAAGGCTGCACGCAATTTGCCTCCCTCCACAACCATCTGTTGAGTATTCTTCGTTCTGACTCTGGTTCAAAGGGACCAGTAACGAGTTTCCTGAGTAGACCCCGCTCTCTTTAAAAAATCCTTTAGACCCTGATGTTTAGAGAAATGCTTCTGATCCACAGAAACCAGACTGTGTTCCCGACAGACGCTGCACTCCTGGCTTTTCGGAGTTCAGTGGCTCCAAATGCTCTGCAAGGCAGTCTGCACGCCAGGGAACAGGGATGTATCGGCAGGCGGTCGCAAGGAATCCAAGGATAAAATGTTGCACATTTCATTTGCTCTTGGATTCTAAAATCCAGTTGGCTCTTCTCTCTGAAATGGCAGAGCACAAAGACATGTGCCAACCCTCCTGGAATCAGAGGCTTATTTTGGGGAGGAAAATGAGCCCGTTGGAAGGGACCACAAGAAGTCACCAAGCCCTGCCTCACAAGCAAGCACAGAAAAATATCAGTCTGCAAAAATGTAACTTTTCTGATCAATGTCTCTCTCAGGAAGACATAAGAAATCAAATGAATCAAAGTGGACTTCTGTTTCCCTTATTTGACACCGTCTGTATGCACTTTCAGGAAGTGGAGATTGAGCTACAGGCAGGGTTGCAGGCAGACCTCAGGAAGGATCATAGCTTTCGGTCAAAACTGGCTTTTACCTCGCCTACGTTTTTTTTTTCAAATTTGAAAAAACTCATAATCCAATACTGTTTTGCATGTTATTTTTGGCTACAGTGGAAACGCAGAAATCTAAAAGGTGAGATTTTTCTTTGCCAATTAAGTTTATTTGACAAACATGTACCGTACACTGTTTAATAAAAAAAAAGTGACTTATGTGCTTACTCTAAATTTTTCATATTCACTTTAGCACTGTGTATCAGACACCTGCTATTAACTAGATCTGGAGGAAGGAAAGGCAGCTGGGAGTTGGCATTAAATTCCAGAAATTCTGTAGCCTCTTGAAGAAATAATGGAGCATTACAAAACCTGCTTTTACATTCTTTGGAGATAGAACAGCAAGTGTGGCAAAGAGTGAAAATCAATGATTTCTGAAAAATAAAAGAAATAGAATATTTTCCATCATATTTTAGCACCAATGCTAAAAAAAAAACATATTATAACACAAACTGAAGTCATAATTTTGGCCATATCATGTTATCCAAGTCTTCTCAAGGTTAATATTCTTCCCTCTTAATAGTCGTGGTGGCATAACTAGAGGCACTCACGGATTCTTAAAATGCATCCTGTCCCCTCCTGGTATAGGGGACACTTACACAGCTCGAGGTCAGGGCCTGGAATTTGTTAGCCATCTGAATAAGAAGCCCCTCTGTTCTTTAGTGTTCATTATAACACAATATAAAAAGACTCTACACTAAGAAATTCTGAGAAATAGGTGCAAATTGAGGGAAATACAATATAATTTGCAAGGCTCATTTACTCAAGAGTAATTCTAGGGGGGTTGAGCAGAAAAGATATAATTGGCATGATCACCTAAATGAGACGCATTGAGGCATTGTGAGATTTAAAAGAGAAGATTAAAACTTTAAGGGGAGATTCAGTTAGATGGAATTGCCACAGTAGAAGCAACTTCTCTCAGGAGTTTAAAATGCAATATTCTAACAACTGTTGCCTTGTTCTGTTAAGGTATATTTCCTCAGTGAGGCAGGGGAACAAAATAGTAGCTAATTTAATCTTCTTTCCTTCCCCTTCCTTCCCTCCTTCCTGTCTTCCTGCCTTCCTTCCCTCATTCACTTAACAAACATTTCTTTTTGTTTGTTTGTTTTGTTTTGTTTTGTTTTGTTTGAGACAGAGTCTCACTCTGTTGCCCAGGCTAGAGTGCCGTGGTGTCAGCCTAGCTCACAGCAACCTCAAACTCCTGGGCTCAGGTGATCCTCCTGCCTCAACCCCCCGAGTAGCTGGGAATACAGGCATGCGCCACCATGCCTGGCCAATTTTTTCTATACATTTTTAGTTGGCCAATTAATTTCTTTCTATTTTTAGTAGAGACGGGGTCTTGCTCTTGCTCAGGCTGGTTTCGAACTCCTGACCTTGAGCGATCCGCCCGCCTCGGCCTCCCAAAGTGCTAGGATTACAGGTGGGAGCCACAGTGCCCGGCCTTAACAAACATTTCTTAAGTGTCTGCTTTGTGTCTGACATTAGAGATATAAAGTAAAAACGACACAGACTCTACCTTTAATAAGCATAGGGGGTGGGGAAGGA